>APFE030910519.1:12058-76554 GCA_000404065.3 Pinus taeda | reverse complement strand
ATATTATATTAATATATAATATAATAATTAGCCCTCAGGGTTAGCTCAATCAGTCAAGCCGGGATCTCGCCAATGGGAAGTCACAGGGTCGAAACCTGAGAGCTCTTGGGGTCATGTTAGTAAATAGGCCAAGGGGTGTGACCCCCTTTGGGTGGGGTCCACCCTAGCGTTGTTTGATCCTGGATATAGCGGACCCACTGACCATGGGTATTTGTGAACCAGTAGTGAAATATATATATATGGTTGTTCTTATTTATATAGTGATTTATAATGAGAAATAATTACAAAATATACTTAATAATTATTTTTTGATTGATATAAGCTAATTGGCCTATATCAATCACATTTATTTATTTAATAATAAATATACTTGTGATAATTTTATTCTTTAATAAAAAATATAAATATAATATAATTTTATAGAGTTATTTAAATGTTTTATGTTAATTACTAATATTTAAATTACTAAACTAAACATTAATGGTAAAATTCATTGAACGGCTTTATTAATTATTAACGAAATATTTTTAAATTAATTAAAAACACAAAAAATTAAAAACATAGTATAATATATTAATATTTTGATTTTTTTTTAAATTTTAAATGTTTGTGAAAATATATAAATCATTATTAAGATAGGGTGGAAGAACCAGTAATTATGAGGGGCAGCTCCGCAATATTAACTCCTCAGCTCTGCACTACTGATATATTTTTATATTTTTTTAATTGTTTCTATTAACTTATAATTTCCCTATTTTACTTTAAAATTAAGCACAACTGTGACGTAATATATTGCATAAGAATATCTTATTATTAGACATTTAAGATGAAATAAATTGGAAAGCTATTAACTCCTCAGCTCTGCACTATTGATGTTTTTTATATTTTTTAATTGTTTCTATTAACTTATAATTGTTTCTATTTTACTTTAAAATTAAGCACAACTGTGACCTTAATATATTGCACAAGAATATCTTATTATTAGACATTTAAGATAAATAAATTGGAAAGCTAGTAGACATTTAAGATAAAATAAATTGGAAAGCTGAATCGAAATTTGATAGGATTCAGCATTCCAACCTATCTAATGCCATAAGCTTAAAAAAAAAAAGACACATTAAACATATCAGTTTAATAATATTAAAAAATAAAAAGACATATATATACACAGAAATCATTGAATAATAAAACTAGAAGTAAAGGAAAATGAAGGTTCAACCTTTCAGAATTTGAAAAACGAACGAGGCCTTCGACTCTTACATTAGTTTCGAGTGCCGCGTTACACGGCCCTCCTCACAGCTATGATTCTTCGGTGGAAAGACTCTGATTAAAGCTTCAACGCGATCATGTTTTCCTCTTACAAACGGGCAAATTTTCTTCCCAATATGTAATCGCAGGCTTTCCTCCAGAGTGGAACTCACAGTTGTATGAATTTATTTAAAATCGTTCCAAATGTCTTGAAATTCCGATCCATTAATTCCAAATCCTTCTTGCCGCAGCTGTTCAAAACCATTTTGATATGCTGGAGTTTCATTCAGCAGTCAAATGTCATCTTCCCACAGAGATCCATAGAAAACCGCGGGAGTATCAACAGAACCATATACGGTATCCGAATACATATTGGCTGTTGAATACCCATCGAAGAGATTCAAGGTGACGCCAAGTTCGCCAGCGGTATTATCCACTAAGAAACCGAGCTCTGCCAGAACATCGTTGTAATATGTCAAATTTCCTTCTGAGTCAATGTCTCCTAGTGTATCAGAAACCGAGATCGCTTCAGAATAACTGTCTGTTAATTTACCGTGTTTCATTGAACCCAACTCAGTACCGCTCTTCTCATTAACAATGGCGGCTCGCCCGATCAATCCGCTTTCATCTTCAGAAAATTTCACATCTCCGTTGCCCTTCTCGTCCTTGAGCTGAATCACAGCATATGAGGTTCTTTAGGAGTAGCATCCATATTATCGATTCTCTGGCAACGCCATGGGATAACTATCATGCAATAACCCTCCACCTTTGTTTCTTTTCGCATCATTCCAAGGCTCATCTCTTGCTCGCTTCTTAGGACAAACTTGTGAAGCGGCAGTCATCACTGCAAACAAAGGCAGTAGCAAAACACGACAACGAGACTGGTTTATGTCTATCCTTCTTTCCTCGATTTTTAATGATTGAAAGGCCCGTCGATAGATGACAATACAGGGGTAGATGCCCGTTGACTGATGACCATACTTTCACGTCTCTCACATGATGTGAAAGCTACCAAACATCCGATGTAGCTTAAAGTATTTTTTGTTTGTGTACGCTTGTCCTTGGCTTGGTTCAATAAAAAGGTTTTCGTACGACTTACGTAAAGACTGTTCACAACGGAAATCACCTTCCCGAGTTAAGCAAGTTGCCCAAGCACATTTATTATTTACGCTTCAGCCACTCCAGTCTGTGAGGCAATTCATAATATATCCTATCCAGGGTACATACCGTATTCATTGTTGCACTATTTAACACAATGTTTCGTATTGAACATCTTGAACAAATGGTCATGACTCGTCCCAATACCTTTCATGACAAACAATGAACGATCTTGACGTAAACTGACTTTTACACGAGAAGACAGAATTATAATAAACACTCCAGATTGGCTTCTTAACAGTGGCGCTCATGGTATGTAGCAAGGTGCTCTTTACGGGTTGAAATTTGAGTGTGCAGTTAGCAAGGTAGCAGGGTGCTGCTTAGTACGGCATTGAACTTTGCTTTGATAATTTCAAGATTATGGACATATTCAACTTAGGAGGAAAGATAAAAAATTTAACACACAATAACATGAGTTGCAACTTTTATATTGATAACATAAAATTTGATTATTATATTAAATTCGAGTTTACTCATTTGACTTGACTCAATTAACTCACTCTCTAATTTTAGACAACTGTGAGTAATTTATTTTAACACACCCTTTAATTACAACTGCTAAACTAAAACATTATTAATGACAACTCAAACATATATGCTCATCTAACTCTTAGCTAGGCTTACAACACCCAAGCTTCCTCTATGAAACTCAAATACATCATTTTCTAATGGCTTAGTGAATATATCATTCAATTGATCACTCGATTTACAAGGATTCAAGTATACTTCTTCATTGCTCCCAAGTTCTCTAATAAAGTTATATATAGTATCAATATGCTTGCTCTTTTGATCAAACACAGTGTTTTTGGATAGTGCAATGAGAGGCATTGTCACAATATATTAATGTTGATTCTTGTTGTTTATGCTTGAGTCTATCTAATACTCTTCTTGTCCATACTACTTGGCATAGTGTTGATGTCACTGCTACATATTTTGCTTCTACTCACGAAAGTTTCACAACATGTTGCGTCTTAGATGCCCATGAAATCACACCTGAACCAAGATAGAACACATAACCAAAAGTGATCTTCCTATCACCCAAACTTCCTTCAAAATCATTGTCGTTCTATCCAATCAAATCCTTCTTCTCTATGTTTGCATACATTATGCCACAGTGTGTATTTCCTGCTATATATCTTAGAATTCTTTTTCTTGCTCTCCAATATGGGTCTTTTGGAGTATCCATAAATCTAGAAATCAAACTCACTCCTTGCATAATATCTGGTGTGACAGGTGTGAGATACATGAGACTGCCAACCAATCTTTTGAATAGAGTTAGATTGACATCTCATCCTTCATCATCCTTACTTAATTTTGTACCTGTTGCAACTGGTGTAGGTGTAGGTTTACAATATTCCATCTTGAATCTTTTCATCGATATTTGGTATATTCATTTTGACAAATAAAGATTCCTTTTTTAGATTGGTCAACTTCTATGCCAAGAAAATATCTCATAAGACCAAGATCTATCATCTCAAATTCTTTCTTCATGGCTGTTTTAAATTCATTTAGCTCAAGATCACGAATATAAATAATTTCATCCACATACAAGCAAACAACCGAAATACGTCCATGCTCATTTACCTTTGTGTACAAGGTAGGCTCAGTGTTACTTCTACAAAATCCATTCTTGATCATGTAACTGCCAATTCTACTATACCACACTCTAGGTGACTGTTTGAGTCCATAGAGCACTTTCTTCAACCTGTAAAATTTATCTTCTTATCCTTCAACTTCATATCGTGGAGGCTGGTGCACATAGATCTCTTCTTCTAGAATTCCATTCAAGAAGGTTGATTTCACATCCATCTTATACATTTTCCACTTGTTCTGAGTTGTTGTGCCTAAGACAACTCTTACAATATCTATCTGGCTACCGAGCAAACGTTTCTCCAAAATCTATTCTTGGTTGTTGCAAGAACCCTTTTGCTACAAGTCTTGCTTTAAATTTGTCAATTTCACCTTCCTCATTCAACTTTATCCTATAAACCCTTTTCACAACAATGCGATTTTTATCTTTTGGCAGATCAATTAAATCCAAAGTATCATTGTTTTCAGTAGCTTCAATTTATTCATCCATGGCTTACACCCAATTTTCATCTTTGATAACTTCTTCATATGAAAAAGGTTGAAAGACAACAATGCAAAATTTCAACTAACATCCAAATCATCATAAATATCTTTCAAACTTCTTATTTTTCTCTTACCATTGCTTAATTCATCACCTGATTGATTGTTGGGAGATTTCTATTCTGTTGATCTTCTTGAAGATCCATGTTTTAAAAAATAATTGGAATCCTTATTGGCGTGACTTTGTTTGGTGCCCTCTCTTGTGACGCTTGTTGTTCTTTGTCTGCTACATCCTCTTCTTCTATGAGCGGCACTCTTGCATCAATTGTTTTTTCTACAATCCCATTCCATGACTCTTGTTCTTTAAACAAAACATCTCAATTGATTATGGTCTTCTTGGTGATAGGGTTATACAACTTGTAAGCTTTTGATTGCTCACTATAACCAATAAATATGAACTTTTCACTTTTATCATCCAACTTACCTCTTAGTTCTTTAGGCATATTTGCATACACTACACAACCAAACACTATGAGATGGCATACACTGCAAGACATACTTAGCCATGGTTCTTCTGGTACTTTGTTCATCATGCTCTTTGAGGGGGATCTCTTTATCACATAAACAACACATGCAATTGCCTATGCCCAATATTCATTAGACAAGTCTCTTCCTTTCAGCATGCTCCTTTCCATGTTCATAATTGTCACATTCTTCCTCTCTGCTACACCATTTTGTTGCGGTGTGTATCTGGTCGTAAATTTCCTTCTAACTCCATGTTGTTTGCAGTAATAATGAAATGTTCTCGAATCATATTCTCCTCCATGATATGACCTCAATACCTAAATCTACTGATCACTTTGTTTCTCTGACAAGGCTTTGAATTCTTTGAACATTGCAAAAGTTTCTAACTTTTTCTATAGGAAGTAAACTGGTCTTTCTGCTAAAATCATCAATGAAAGTGAGGAAGTAACAACTTCCACCAATAGACTGCATCCTCACAGGTCCACATAACTATGTATGAACTAGCTCTAGTGGTTACTTTGTTATGTATGTAGCCCCCTTTGGAGAACTTTCATGGTGTTTCTTACCCAATATGCTTTCTTTGCCATCACTTTGAGCACCATGTATTCTGCCTCATCCTTTGTCTTTCAATCTACCTCTGTCTCTTGAAATAGAAACCTGGATTTTAAAATAGGTCTCAAGGTGGAATCCTTATTTCTATTTATCCTTGCCTCATGTCATAGAAGTGATCCCATCAACTCATCAATTGTTAGCATTTCCAAATTCTTGGCTTCTTTTATCGCTGCTACCATAACATCAATTTTGGTAGACAAAGATCCAAGGACCTTTCCAACCATTCATTGATATTTAATATCATCACCATCAATTTTTAATTGATTTACCACAGTCAAGATCCAATTCATGAATGAATCGATGTCCTTTGTTTCCTTCATCTACAAACTCTCAAAATCTCTTCTAGTACTCTGCAACTTAAGAATATTGATTGTGGCCATACCTTTATAGCTTGTCACCAAAGTATTCCATGTTGTCTTTTAAAGACATGATCATAATATTTGTAACACTGCTCGGTCCATTCCTTACTGGATGAGCTGCAACACTTGCACATTCTTCTTTTTTTCTTTCTTCCATTGTTCCCTTTATGCATTAGCGAGGGATCATCCCTGTGCTTCATTCATAAGTTCTGAAATATGAACTGGACATACTCCCAAACATCACAAGCCTTCAATATGTTCTCCATCTTAATGGCCGACACATCATAATCCTTCCGTGTAAATGGTGTAAACTGGAGTTAAAAGCTTGATGAGGCCATCTTAAAAAAATACTCTTAAAAAAAATCCCTCCTTTAAAATACTTTCTTAATTTGTTTTTTTTTTAATTTTATATAACATAAAATATTCAATTCAAAATAAACTTTATATAAAATTTCTTTTAAAACACTTTAATATCCTTTCAAAGGTCTCGAATGATCCTTGTGAAAGCACTCATAATCCTTCATGTGATGTGAAATCTTGAAAAAGTTAATTGAAATCCTATTTTTTTTAAGTTTGACTTTAGCTCCTTTAAAAACTAACGATCTCCGCTTTATTAACGTGGCTTGTGATGTATTGAGGTCGTGTATTAATTCTCTCTACGATATGTAATCCTCGCGTTAGTGCATTAATACATCCAAATAGAAAACAAACGCGCGTTATCGCAATGTGCGAGAAGTTTGCGACTTGTAACGCGGCTAGGTGTTGATCCCTACTGCATTATAACGCCTTTACAACCACTTGTAAGGTACATTGTAGCTTCAATCCAAAGAAAAATATCTTTGTTATGGATAATTTCTAATCCTCTTTCTTGGTTTGTGTAATTTTGCTTTGGCACCAATTTGTTGGAAAGGCAAAGGAGGAAAGACACAAAATTTAACATGCACATAATAACATGACTTGTCGCTCTTCTATTGATTACATAAAACTTCATGATTACAATGAACTTGGTGTGGGGTATTTAACCTTTTCTGACAAGCTACTTACTCAAAATAACTTTGACATGCAACCACACACTAAATTCTACTTTACCCAAAAGTAAGACTTGTCTTGAATGAACCTCACTTAGTTAAATAACTCTCTAATTTCATACAACTCTCAATGCGAGATTAATTAGCTATCTTTAAAAATTCACATGGTTCAAGAAAAAAATTATCGCATCAAAATAAAGGCATATTCATATTGTTTCGATTGCTAATCTGTTTGATGTGACAACCAATATTTCTTGAGTTATCCATCCATTAATGCATTGAGGGAGGCATTATATGCCACCTATTAGATTCAAAATCTAACGAGTTGCATATAGTGCCTCCGTGCCTTAGTGGATGGATAACTCTAGAAATATTGATAGTGATTTAACACAGTAGCAGATTTAACTATTATCAATCCATTAGTTTTGATTGAAAGAGCATATAGAAAGTGCAACACAGTTGAGCAATTAGACTTGGAATATCAAATTAATCTTGGTTTTCTGGTGCAATTTGATCATCATTGTTATATATAAATTTTTATAATAATTGGGAAATACGTTCGAAGGTAGTTATCTGAAAAGAAAGCAACATAGTTCAACTCTATTGCAACCCAAAATGGTAGCCAATCAGAATTATTACTCTGATTATTTTCAATATAATTTTTTGTCTCTTAAAAATGTAATTTTCAGCCATCCATTTCCAGCGAATCTATCAAGAATTGGTGCAATTATTTTCGATATATCTTTTTGTGTTGGTAAAAATGTCATTTTCACTCATTTCCAACCCATCTGTCAAGAAGTGGTTAAAAAAATAGATGTTATATGTGAATTATTTTCGATATATCTTTTTGTGTTGGTAAAAATGTCATTTTCACTCATTTCCAACCAATCTATCAAGAAATGGTTACAAGAAATAGGTTAGGTGTTATATGTGAGAAAGGCTTCTACGCATCGAGGAAGTAAAACAAATGCTGTAAAAGAATCCATCGAGGCTAAAGAATTGATTTTCGGAAGAGATATATACAGGGACAGAATTTCAGGACTCCAAAAGAGGGCTCTTATATGACGTAGGGAATTTTCGTAGATGGATGGGGATAGGATGAAGAAATGGGTGGAAACTACTTGGTTTCCGATATTATAGTATAAGTCTATGGTTAGTGTGTTTATGAATAATTGGTTTTTCTTTCACTTTCTTCGTGAGGAGGACGTAAAAAATATCATGAAGACTCTATGGGTTTGCGGTCAAAGTTTCTTGAATCTACACCACTGGTACATCGAATTTAACCCACTTATTGAGATTCCTTGTTAAGGCTTCATTCGGGAAAAACTCTCAGGTCTCCTGCTAGAAACGTGGACGTGCTAAGCCATGGCTGTGATTAGTTATCTGATTAGACAATTTATTTATTTGAATGAAAGTTGTCTTTGTGGTATGAACAACCGCATTGCTTGGTTCCTGTTGGAATTGGATTTCTCGAGTAGGTTACCAATGGAGGTGGATGTGTGATAAGGTGTTTTTACATTTTTATAATGTATCAACTATTCGGGAATCTCTGTTTCATTGCCTGGGATACCACTGGATGGGACAACTGCTAGCGAAATGTTCATGATGCCCGTGGTGATATTCTTCCGGACATGGACTTATGAACACATTACGACCAATGCATGGGGTTTTTCCCTATTCGTATAAGTCGGAAAAGGATTGCTTATGTGCAATGTCTCCTCTCACATCTCCAAGTACTACACATTAATCTTTCCCTTGCTTCCCTCTTCCTATTTCTGATGGTGTTTTTCTAGAAAATATAAATGTGGATGTGCACAAGTATTTCACTTTAAATATGTTTATGGTTAGCCCCCTTTAAAAACACAGTGGTTCAAACCGATTATGCGTGTATATCTACTCTTTACAAATATCTTCCTCTTTTAGAGCCTTGTACATTTGAGCCAACCATTGAGGCTCCCAAGAATATATTGGGAGGAGGTGGACTTGATGTTACCCTCCCGATACACAATTCCCCTCCGGCTAGTAAATCCCTAAAGATTTCATTTCGGTCCTTTTTTGGTGCCCTCTCCGCCACTAATTAAGTGGGTAGTGACCATGAATTTATGTGTCAAAACTAATCCCTGGATAGGTGTCACTCACTATCCACTCCAACATTGGATCTTTGTCATTCCCTCCTATTAGCCCTATTTCTGCCATGAATATCACAATTCACAAGAAGCCGAGGGGACATATTAAGTTGAGTCCTTTAGGGAGGATGAATCCCTCATATATATACTTCAATTTCTTGGATATGTTGGACCTTGATGATGTATCTATACTTAATGACTCTAACACATGAGCCCTAAGAGCAAATGTGTCTGTCTATAATCTTCATTCATGAAAGTATTCCCCCTTAATATTTGATGGTTGGGGAATGTCCAAAGACAAATCCCCTTAAACTATTAATCAAAATTATCTATGCTGAAATTATTTTGATTCAAGAAGAAATGACGGTGGGCAAAATAGCTCAGATATATTTCTTAAAAATATGCTCTCGATTGAAGATTGTCTTGACATTTGCTTCAGGACTCTCAGGCAGCCTGATTACTTGGTGGGATCCTTGAATGGTTGAATTTATGGATTTTAAACTCTTTGAAGGGATTATATTAATGATTTTCATTAGAGGATCCATGGAAATATTTCACATCGTCAATTCTTATGTGCCATATGAATCTATAAAGGAATTTTGGAACAACCTAGATGCCTGTAGGTTATTGAAGATAAGATCTCTTATTGTGGATGGGGATTTGAACTTCATTGTTGTTGGAGCTGAAGAATGGGGGTCTCATTGTATAATGGACCCTATGGAATCCTTTTTCCAGGACCTTATTGACAAAATATATCTAGTGGACATTATTCTGAACCCACTCATCCCATCATAGAGAAATGGGCAGTTTAGTCCTAAGGGTATTGCAAAAGATTGGATCATTTTTTAGTCCATGAAAAAATGGTGGAGAATCTTGGGTTATATTCTGTCATCAGTATCCCCTGCCTTATTGTCTAGTCAATCTCTAATCATATTATAGTAGAACAAAGAATGTGTATGGAGGGGACTCTCATTCAAATTTAATCACTCACGGTTATGTGAGCCAAATTTTGTGCAACTGGTTAAATATATATTGACTAACTTGACATTTTATGCTAGGTATTCATAGATGGATGTTGTTTTTTATAAATTAAGAGAATTAATAGGGGTTTTTCATTTCTGGGAAAGAGGGAAAAAGTGGAACCATAGGAAAGAACTTGTGGAGATTGATTGGAATATGACTAGGCTATATCACCCTACAGTTCATGGCTTATTATCAAAGGCACACCAACAAGAGATCATGGATTTGGAGGCCCATAAGAGACACATTTTGAAATTGCAAGAAGAAGCATGGTGACTAAAGGCACGCGCCATCTGAATCGTTAGTGATGACGAAAATACACTTTTTTTTCATAAATATGCTTCTTAGAGGAGGAATATGAACACTATTTAGGGAATGTTGGATGAAGAGGGGAATTTTTTTCAAATGAAAGGATCTACACAAGGAATTTTTCTGATATTTCAGGGGCCTATATCATGCAAGGGAGGAGGTGGACATTGATAACCAACTTGAATTTATTTAGTCATATCCTCAAATGTTCTCTGTGGAGGATGATGAGTATGTTGGCGGTCTGATTTCTATTTAAGAAATAAATAACGTTCTTCAATATTTTGCCAAATATAAGTGATTAGGGCCAGACATATGGAGAATGGAAATATGTATTCACCTTTTGGATACATGGGCTCTTATTTTCTACAACTTTCTTAAGAGGCAAGAATTGAGCATAAAATTTTGGGTGCTTTAAATTTGACCTTTGTTTTTCTAATTCCAAAGACTTCAAAGAAAATATCTTTATTGGACTTTTGGCCTATTTATTTGTGCAAAATTACTTACAAAATGATTTCTAATATTATAGCAACTCACCTAAAATATAAAATCTCCCTCTTTATATCCCTTGAATAGTTCATTTTTCTAATACATCTACAAATTCAGGATTTTGTGGCCATTGCATAGGAAAGTATTCATTACGTCAAGGTTCAAAAGAAGGAGGCCATTATTTTAAACCATACTTGTGCCAAGCATACAACTGTGGATTAGGATTTTCTTAGGATGATTTTGCACAAAATTGGGCTTTCGGTGGGGGTTGTTGAATGGATTATGGTGCATATCTCCTCGATAAATTATGTGGTTCTGATAAATGGTGTTCCTTCACATTTCTTCAAGGCTTCTAGGGGGTTGAGACATGGATTCTCACTATCCCAGTTATTATTCTTGTTGGTTATCGATGGATTGAGCATGTGGATTACTAAGACTAGGCATAGGGGTATTTTTTATGGTATTTATGTTACAAAAAAGACCTTTGTTTCTCATCTCATGTTTGTATGTGCTGTTCTCCTTTTTGGTTAGGTTTCCACAACCCAATGGACACATCTATTTCATATCATCACTAAATGCACAAAATATTCTAGGTTGTACATGTATAAAAAAATCCATGTTCATTCAAGCTTTGGATGACCAAGTCCAGAATTCAGAGTGTTGATATGTTTTATGTTTATATATCTCAATTGGATAGTAGGTTCAAATACCTTGGTTTTAATCTTAAATCAAATCAATATATAAACAAGGATTGGTTACATATGATAAAAAAGTATGAAGTCTGAGTAAATACACGGGAAAAAAATGGTTGCCACTTGGTGGAAAAATAACTGTAGCTTAATTAATCCTACAAAATATCTCTCTATACTAGATGTGCTTATATTTGATTCCCAAGCATGTCATAACAAAGAAATTCCTTTATTTCAAATTTTATTGGTCTAGAGGAAGGGTTGAAGAAAATATCCATATCGTCTACTTGGAGGTTGTTTCCCAGAGGAAAGAAGAGGGTATATGGGGATTAAAAAACATTGAGAAATTTTGATGAGCACTAACTATTAAAATTTCTTGTCCTATTGTTTTTGAATCTGGTTTATGGTATCAAATCATTAACGAAAAATACCTTAAAAACTAGTCACTTTAGGTCTTGATCAAATTTAGGGCTGTCTCAACCAAAAACATGTCATACATATGGAAAGTATTTATGAAATTAAAGAAGTGGTTACTCAACAATCTTCAGTGGGAGACTAGTTCAGGAACTGAGATGGACATAGGGATGAATCCAATCATAGGATTTCAAGGAAATCATACTCTACCCATGGAGATAATTTGACACATACATGATAAGGGTATTTTTTTCCTAAACCAAATGCAGTCTAAAATTGATCCAAACTATCTATATTTAATCTAGATTAGCTCCTGTGAGTTTGGATTAGTTTGTGTTTTATTGAAGGTATGGGATGAATATGTTGATAATTTAAACATGGCTGACATGTCGTTTAGGGAAGGGGTAGATTCTCTTAGATGGGATGTGAAAACACAACAAGGAGTTATTTTTGTCGAGGAAATGGAAAACCATATATATATTTCTCATTTGGTTTCCTTGGAGAAAAGGTGGTTTAGTAAAGTTTGGTCTTGGCATATGCCTTTGAAACTTAAATGTTTTAGGTGGTTGGTGTGGAAAAACAAGATTCTTACTTGGGAGTACCTGGGAAAGAGGAATTTCCATAGACCTAGCAAATGCAATATGTGTTGGGGTGATAATAATGATGTTTTACGTTTATTTCTCAAATTCCCATTTGTTGTGGCCATTTCAATTGGTGTTTTACAATGACTAATCATTAATGCTAGCTGGATATATTCATCAATTGAAGAATGCATTGTGAAAGAAAAGTCAAAGTTCATGGTAGTAAAAACACTCCCCTTCTTTATTTTTTGGGGAATTTGGAGATGCAGGAATGCTTTCATATTTGAAAATATTCCTTTTGATATTAACAAAAAGTGCATCAATATCTTCACATTCTTCAAAGAATATGGATTTGTAGCTAAAAAGGAGATAAATAGAAGCTTTCATTCAATAGATTGTTGGGGAAAATATCTTGTTGGGTTTTTTAAAGGGGACGCACAAAAAAATGTATGTGGTTGTGGATCATGTATTGTCTTATCCTTAGGGAAATATTATCTTTTTTTTTGGAATAGTGGTTGGTGAAAGCACGAAGATCAGTTACACTTTTGGGCTAAATGTGGTAATGAAATATCAAGTTTTTCCTCTTTTATCAAATTGAAGCCATCAAAATTCATATAAGCACTATGAATTTTGATTCAGAGTAAAAAGACAAATTTTGGAGAATTATGTTGTTGTCATAATGATATTTTTTACAAAAATATTTAGTGTCGTATAAAATGTCAATTTTCCATTAAGTGAAATGCTTGTCCTTGCAAATTTTCACTCATCTTAAGAGGTATGTGTGTTTTAACCTAGAAAAACTTAGTATAAAATGTGTAATTTAAAAAAATTAATATATATGAGCATGATCCAAATGGAGAGAGCTAAGTTTTCCCTTTTAAAATTTTATTTTTTTATGCAAAAATATATATTTTACTATTTTTCAAAGTTGGTGAAGTGATATTTCAATTTCATTTACAGACACATATGTTCACGTAAGGCTCTTTTCAACTATTTAAATAAATTGAAAAACCAAAAGTACCCTTTTGAAGAGGATTCATAAATGAAGATAGTGGTATTTTTGAATTTTTTTTCATTGTGCATGTTTAATGATATTGATTTTTATTTAGCCTCTTTAAAATAGTTCAAAAGACTTCAAGCATTATGTTTAAAAGAAATTGGATGAAAAATATCATATGAATTCGAGAATGCCAAACTCACAGGCCATTGGATAGAAGATTCCTTCATGAATTCAATGTTATCAACTTCGCCACCTAAGGACAAATTTAGCCTTAAGTCCATTAGGGTACAAAATGGTTTTGTAAGAAATTTTGCAAAAGTGGTGCTGAAATTGTGGATATTAGGACTTAAGAGGCTCAATCAAGCGCTTAAAAGACTCAACCAAGCGCTTTATTTCAAAATTCAAATAGTTTGATCAAGATTTTAAGAAACCCTCAATCAAGTCCTTTACGTGGTTAAATAAAGGCTCAATCTAGCTTTAAATCTTGATGTAACTTTATGGTTGGATCTAGCTTTAAGGCTTCATCGAGCCACTTTTTTCAATTCCATGCCTAGGTTGTATTGGCGGGAAATTTCAAAAACATGACTTATCGAGCGTATTTCTCGATCAAGCCACTGGCTCAATCAAGCTCCTAGATAGCATTGAGTTACATTGTTTAAGCCATCAAACAACTCAATTGAGTTCTTAAATGTATTTATATAGCCATCATTTTTCCACCCAAATGTGCCCCCTTTTGCCAAAAAGTGTAACCCAACTCCATGCCTTCACCCTTGTACAAAGAAAAATTCCAGGGTAAAGATAACTACATTATGGGGCTTATTATTCTGTTTTTGATGGGCTTCTATTGAGAATTTGTATGTGTTCAAGGAATCCAAAGTCACAATTGATTAGATCAATAATAAGCCCTCTTTCATGTCTCCTATTCCAATAAATTGGATGTAGATGATCAGAAACATGATTGGCCTTTTCAAAGGGGTTTTTGTTTCCCATTTATATAGGGGTAACACTCCAGCAGACACTCTATCAAAGAAAGGATTATCATATATTATGGGTAAGATCAATTACTCCTTTCTTTCATGGTATTTTAAACTGCTCTGGCAAGATCTCTTATTCATGAGCACTTCTTAATAGTATGTTGATAGTTCAAGTTGATATGATGGGAAATTTGCTATGTTAATGTTTTGTTTTAGTGATTATATTTCAGGTTTATATTTTTATTTTTTTCAAATATGGCTTCCATATAGGACAATACTCAAAATATGATGATGATGATGATTTATGATAGGAATCTTCTAGGGATATTACTATGTATTTTCAAAAAATCAAACTCATGTAAACCAATTTTCTAAATATAAAAATTGTTTGTTTTTCTTTCGTAGAAAAAAGAACTAGCAAATTGTCTAATTTGACATCTGTCTAAACTAACACATTAAAATTTAGACCAGCTGATCATTAAAATTTAATTTAACGCATTCATTAAAGTATATGATGTATAATTTAAATACATAAATGCCATTTTCCTTCAAATGCGTGTAGAAAAGTGAAAAACAAGTTTTATAAACATAAAATTCCAAGCCTAGGGAGAGTTTGCACTAAACCATAAAGGTTTAGGCATTGTCTAAACATGCTACATTTTGTTTCTCTGGGCAAAATCCAACGAAAACAATTTGGCCCAAATTTTATTTTATTTTGTTCAAAATGGGGTTTTTACTGCATATATGGATTCAACACCATGAAAAACCCTTAGGGCACTCACATTATAGAGAGTTTACAACTCAAGCTTGTGATTCCAAGAAATCTTTGTTGGAATCTAGACAATTTAAATTAGAAAATATGTTGGAAAACCCTCCTAAATATATAACATATAGACTACGACCAAAGGTTTATGCTCTTCAAATTGAACTAACTCTAACATTATCCAATGGTCAACTATTTTGAAACTTAACCACAGTTGGTTGATGACTTTGGCCATAATTGAGATAGGCTAGAGTAAACTATAACCAAAAGAACATGCATGCATCTACTATTGCAACTTACTATTAACTCCAGTGTCGCCCACAAGTAAATTTTTGGATAACTTCCATCATTTTTTTTTTAAACTGCTGTTGAAATTGTTGAAACCATAAATTTTTTTTAGGTGGTTTCAGGTTCAAATTCATGACCATTGTGAGATTTTTTTAATTACGTAAAAAGGCACTCTACAACGCAGTATACGAGAGATGTGTAGGCATTAGACATTAGATGTAATTTACGTATGTCAACATTTTTTAAATGTTGACTCTATTTACATGTCGACTTATAAAAAGTTAAAATATAACAAAAAATTAGCTAATATAAAATTAAAATATTAGAACATATAAGAATTTCTTCTAGTGTTTCACATCCTCATAAGTTTAAATTTCTTCTATTATTTTGATGCTGCGAAAAGTTGGCTCGGACATGTAAAGAATTGAGATATGCTGATAAATTTTCTTCGATTTCATTATTTTTTATTAAACTTTTGTATTCATTTTTTTTTGTTGAAAGCTTCAAATATCATTTAAAATTATAATGAGCATGGAGTGTGTGGTGAGGAGATCTCAAAGTAGAGGAACATGGCCTCTTACTAAATTCATAAACCCTACAATGAATGAGTGGGTTGTTATTTAATATATATAACATAATTAATGCTATTAGGGTGGGCGAAACACTGGAAGCCGACTTCGAGTGAAGGGATTTGACTTGTTTGTTTCATTTTTGTCTAGGCATATATTTATCTTAAGTACTAGCTTGGCTCTTTTAATATTTGTGGGTAGGAAATTGGCCTCTGAAAAGGTTACCGACCTTTACATAATCCCATTAATTAATTTGTTTCTTTCTATATTATGATGCAAAAAATATTGGCACTGCAATTTTTGGATGTCTCCACTTCAATTCAATCTAGGGGTGTTTTAAAAGATCAATATTTCCAATTATCTTCCAATAAAAATGCCAATTACATGCTGGAGGTTTTAGTGGTGTAATCACTATTGAGGAACATAATAAATATTATAGATTATTTCTATAGTTTCCTATAAAATTCATAACTTAATTTGCAAGTAATTGTAATAGTTGAATTTTAAAAAACAGCAACATCAAATGAAATGATTGTTTTAGGAGACAAATTTTTTGTGCATCAATAAATGTCATACTGAAACAAACATAATTTAGCATAATAGAGTGAAAAAACATTGACTTGACATAATAATAAGCCATTCTCATGTCACATTCCTTTTTACATTTTAATGCCCCAAATACAAGAAAAATATTACTGTACAACTCTTTATTCAGCTAAGCATGGTAGACAATCAATTCATTTATGAAATTGGCATATTACAAACCAATTTTACCTAGGAACAATAATACTTTAACTAACTCACAAGATACCATCCAAAAAAATCTATTGTGAGACTTAAAGCTGACTAACAGTCAGAAGTTGCTACCCAAGGAATCTAACAACAGAGTTAAAGCGACCTTATACTGAAGGCTGATTGACATGTGTAGTTACCTACCATAACTCTCACACCACTTACTTTTATAAAAATCATTGTATTTGCATAGTTTCTTGGTAGAATGTTGTATCCAACTTTCATATCACTGCCATAGAAATCAAATGGAAAACCTAATGGTCAATAACAATGAGGATAGGTGGACAAGTGTATCTACTTATGATAACTCTCACACTACTTATTTTTGTTAATAAAATTGTTTGTGGACAATTTCTTCATAGAATTTGTGCTTACAATGTAAAAGTGTGGTTTATCATACTCAATCAGGACGATCCATGAAGCATAACTTTGACTTTAACTTTGTGATGTGTTGGAAAAAATTCCATTGCTGCAAAACTAATATTGTGGAACATGGTATTTCTATAATATGGACCTGTAATATGGTTTTTCTCTCGTGATAAAAAAATTAGGGCCAAAACCTAGCTCTTAGTTATTTTCTTTTAGTTTTATGTGAATTAAAGAAATAAAAAGGGTGTATAAAATTATTCATGAATATGCATGTTGTTGGGTTATTTAAATGAATGATTCATGATTAAATTCATTTATTCTGCTAAGAGACACTCTCCAACCCTATTTGGTAGAGATTTTGTAATGTTTAACATTTTCAGTCGGTTAAAAAAAAAAAAAAAAAAAAATATAAAAAAATTAATAATAATATAATAATAATAAATAGTATATATAATATAATTAGATGTTCAAAAAAATTTGTGTGACTATGCATGACTAAGAGGGGTATAGATCCATATTAACTCTAGATCTAGCAAGCGTTGAGAGGGATCAAATATTTTGAGATGAAAACCTATTTTAGAGTGAAAAGCGATTTGATCCCTTTTGACACTTGGTAGATGCAGAGTTAAGATGGATATAGGTTGGCCTTATTCGAAATCAAAATTAGAGCTAGAGCCTTGTTGAAGCCTCATAATTCTACTACTCCAAAATGGTGGATAACCACCCGGTCCGAACCTTGAAGACAAATCCTTTTCTGTTTGATGTGGTGGCTCCGATTGGGGATGATGGGACTGGTTTCCTAGAGTGGGTTTGAAAATGAGAATGGGTTGTTTTCAAGTGTTTGCAATAAGAATAATGATAACTAAATGATCTATTCTAATACACAAATCTATAGCTAACTTAATATAATATAAACCCAGGGTATTCTGTGAGATATGTGATCTAAAAATATATCTGTTTGGTATGTGATAATAAAGATCATTCATATATTAAACATAGATGATAATATGTAAAAATAATTTCTTTGGCTAAATAGTTAGTCAAAGAAATTTATAAACTATATCTCATATATTTAATGACCATATATGAAAATAAATACTTTGAGGTAGGCATCATACAATAGTGAAATTAACACATAATAGAAAGAGCATACTCCATATATAATTCATGAAAATGAAATGTTATCACTAATATAACAAAACAAAACTGATCATACAAGATAAAAGTATCATATGTGTGGAGTTCTTCTCATTTGACTAGTGACATAGACCAACTCCATTCTTCAAATAAAATTATTCTCCAAGCATACAGTAGTGCATCAACAAAGGAAAGTAGTTTGATATTCAAAAGTAATGACCATGTTCCATAATTTCATCAAGGAATTCACAAACTTATAGATGTGCAATCTTTGCAAATGTTTTTGATAAAATTATGGACCATTCTCTAAATGCATGAGAAGGGTATATATACTATCTAACTAAAGTTCAAAAATTTAGGTTTTAACCCCAGACAGAAATTACCTACATACGAATTCCACAACACATAAAATAAATAATGTGAGAGCATAACACATAAAATACATATACGTAGATATTTTCCTCTAGATCCCAAAACTAGGACTACGAGCTTGATTTTCATTATGTTCCTTTCAATGTTACAATACATATTTATACATGCTGAAGCATCCAATACCACAAACCGAAAACCATAGCATCCAAACCATGGACCAAAAACCATCGCGTCCAAAACCATGTGCAAAAATCATGCAGAAAACCATAGGTAGGTTTTCCCAACCTAACATAGGGTCCAAAACGAAAACTTTCTGGGTTGCTGCCCTGGACCCCATAGAGTGGGGTTACCTTCACCCCTCAAACCCCCCATGACTCCCCTGCTATGCAATCGGCGCAATGAAGCGGGGGCTCCACCCCCTGATTAACTACATGGGCTAGTCATGGAAAGAATATAACACAACCCAACATTCTCCCAATTGTTGTTTTCTTTCCACAGGGGGCGATAAGAGAGCTTAGTCATTTATCCAGCCCTACAATGCCCATTGTTTCTCTACACCAAGAGAACTTATCAGAGCTCACAAATTTTGTCAATGCATTTGCAGTGTTCTTCAAAGTGTCCACCTTTACCAGCAACACCTTTTTGTCTTCTATCATATCCCTCACAAAGTGATACTAAACATCAATGTGCTTTTTCTTTAAATGGTAAGTAGGGTTCTTTGCCAAGAAAATTGCACTTTGGCTGTCACAGTCTATCCTTATAGCTCCCTGTACTAACCCCATACTTGAACACAATCTCTGCAACCAAACTGATTCCTTGCTTGCATGAGTGGTTGCCATGTATTCTGCCTATGTAGTCGATAGTGGCACTACAGATTGTTTCCTACTCATCCAACTGACTGCACCTCCAAATAAGTTAAATGCATACCCACTTGTAGATCTTCTCTGATCCAGATCTCCAACCTAGTCCACATTTACAAAGCCATGGATATCCAAAACGCTACTGAATCCTGGTCTTCCTTGGTAGCACAAACCATAATCACTAGTGCCACGCAAATACCTGAAAACCTGCTTCACTACTGTACAATGCTCCTTCCCTGGTTTTGACATAAACCTGCTCTATACTCCCACTAGATGTGCAATGTCTGGTCTAGTACAGACCATCACATACATCAGGCTATCGACTACACCTGCATATGGAACACGAGACATATCCTCTTCCTCTTCTTGCGTCTTGGGACACTGTTCAACAGATAACTTTACACCTACAGGAATAGGAACCTTCACTAGTTTACTATCCTGCATATTAAACCTCTGCAATATTGTCTAGACATAATTCCTCTGGTTTAACCATAGCTCTCTCTTTGCTCGATCTCTTTTAATTTCCATGCCCAAAATATAGTTTGCAACACCAAGATCTTTCATGTCGAATTTGGAGGACAATTGGGTCTTAAAATCCTGGATAATTTCTTTGTCATTTCCAACCAACAACATATCATCCACATACAAGACCAGATAAATAACATGGTCACCAATTAATTTAAAATACACACAACAATCTACTTTTCTTCTGGTGAAGCCAAGTCCCCGTATAAATGTATCAAATTTCTAATACCACATCCTTGGTGACTATTTTGATCCATATAGAGAATTCTTTAACTTGCATACTAATTCTTTCTTACCCTTCACCGCAAAGCCTCCAGGTTGTTTCATGTAGATATCCTCTTCTAGATCCCCATGAAGAAATGATGTCTTCACATCCATCTGTTCTACCTCAAAATCAAAAGCAATAGAAACAGATAAAATTAATCTAATAGAAGCTATCTTGGCAACAGGAGAAAAAATATCACCAAAATCAATTCTTGGCACTCGGGAATAACCTTTTTCTACCAACAGAGCTTTGTATTTCTCCACCTTTCGCTTTGTATTTGTCTTCTTATTGAACACCCATTTTCTGCCAATGGGTTTCCTTCCAGCTGACAACTCCACCAGATCCCAAGTCTCATTTTTGTGCAAAGATACCATTTCATCAACCATGGCCTCTTTCCAGAGGTTTCCATCCTTTGAATCTACTGCTTCCTTCAAAGTTCTCACATCATCATCAATAATAGATAAAGAAAAATTTGAACAAAAAGCAGATGGACTATACCTTTCTGGCTCACTTCTTTCTAGAACTAATCTTCTCACACCCGGAGTTTGTGGCTCTTCATCTTCTGATTCACCCTGTGTTGTAGGGTATGCTTTTTCCTCCTTTAGCTCAAACTCTATCTTCTTAGGTTCCTTGGTTAGACTTCATGTTTAATAACATCTTTTACCTCTCTGAACACCACATCTTGGCTATACAAAACCTTCTTTGTTACTGGGTTCCAAAGCTTATAACCCTTTAAACCATCCTCATAGCCAATAAAGATGCACTTTTCAGATTTACTATCTAACTTGCTTCATTTCTCCTTTGGAACATGTACATATGCATCACATACAAATACCCTCAAATGTGAAAGAGAGGGTTTCTTACCAGTCCATACCTCTTGTGGAGTATTATCCTCCAATGCTCATGAAGGTGATCTATTGACCAGATAACATGTTGTCTCCACCACCTCTACCGAGAATTCCTGTCCTAACCCGACACCACTGAGCATGCTTCTTGCCATTTCCATCAACGTCTTGTTCATTCTTTTTGCAACTCCATTTTGGTAAGGGTTATATGGAGTAGTCTTCTATCGTGCTATACCACACTTCTTATAGAATTCTTGAAATTCCTTACTACACAACTCTCTACCGTTATTTGTCCTTAGCACCTTTATCTTCTTCTTTGTCTGGTTTTCCACCAGAGCCTGAAATTGTTTAAACCTGTCAAAGACTTCAGATTTCTTCCTAAGAAAATATATCCATGCATTCCTTGAGAAGCCATCTATAAATGATACATAGTACATAGACTTACCGAGTGATGGAACCTTCACAGGTCCAAACACATCACTGTGCACAAGCTCTAATATCTATTTCGCCCTCTTACCACCAAAGGGGAAACTCACCCGATTCTGCTTTCCATATACACAATTTTCTTAGAGATAAAAATCCAAAGAGCCATTACTCATACCTTCTACCATACCTTTACCATGAAGTATTCGAAGGCCCTTCTCTCTCAAGGCCACTAGATTTTTTGCTCCACTTTCAGGAACCATAGAACTATTGCACCCATCAACAACAGTGCTACCTTGTAGCTTGTACAGAGTTCCATCTGCAATCCCCACATCAATACCAGTGCTCTGTGAACCATCTTGCAGGTATCCTTCTCAAACACTGTTTGGACACCTGCATCATCCAACTTTCTTATAGAAATCAGATTTCTAGCCAATGCAGGAATATGCAGAACACCCAGAAGTGTTCTAACCCTTCCACCTTGCAACTTCAACTTTACTTTTCCTTAGCGAATGATTCTAGCGTTCCTATGATCCCCTAAGAAGTCATCAACACCATCGTATTTCTCATACTCGCATAGCCACTCTCTATGGGGAGTGAAGTGAAAGGATGCACTTGAGTCAATCAACCATGCCTCATGATCTACATGTGTACTTGAAGAAGCCAAGTACACATCCCCACCTTCATTTGAGGTGGTTTTCACCTCTGCAGAAGGAGTATCATTAGATCCTTTTCCTTTGTCAGGAGCTTTAGATTTATAGTCCCTTTTGTAATGCCCTTCCTTTCCGCATTTCCAGCACACCACCTTTACAAGTTTTCCTGGAGATTTAGATCTCCCACCCAATGACTTATTTTTGTTTCTATTCTGGGACCATCCTCTTAAAAACAAGGCATCACCATTCTAGCTCTCCATTTTTTTCCGTCTCATCTCCTCTGTCAGAAAGGATGAGACTATTTGATCAAACTACAAGGCAGTTGCATTACTACCTATTGCAATGACCAGACTATCCCACAAATCTCGTAGAGAACACAACAAACTAATGCACTTATCTTGATCTAAAATTTTGATATCAATAGACGATAACTGACTTACCACAGTATTAAATGCATTCAGATGCTCTATCACTGAGTCTCCATATTTCATCCTTAGGCCATACAATTTTTCGTAGGAACAGTTTATTCACCAGTGACTTAGATTGGTACAAAGTGCTAAACTTTTCCCACAAAGCCTTAGTCGTAGCTTCCCTTGATACATTCAGCAATATTGAATCTGAGACACATAATCGTATTGTGCTCTTTGCCTTCTGATCTAACTTCTTCCATTCTTCATCAGACACTCCCGTTGGTTTAGTACCTAGATCTCCCGTGATTTGCTGATCTTTATCCACCAACATATCCTCCATCTTGAGTTTCCATAATTGAAAAATCTGACCATTAAATTTATCAATCTCTATCTTTCCACTGCTCACCATCTTCTTTCACCACCAGAATCGATCTCGCAGATCTCCCATTGAAATGGTCTACCACAGGCCCGAGCGAAACCCCTCAGCAACAAAGGCGTCCCTTTGAAGCCAAAACAAATCTGATACCAAATGTAGGTTTTAATGCCATATAGAAATTACTTGCATATGAATTCTAGAACAAAAAAAATAAACAATGCGAGAGCATAACACATAAAACACAAATACACAGATATTTTCCCATTGATCCCAAAACCTGGACTACCAGCTTTATTTTTCATTATGTTCCTTTCAATGTTACAATACATATTTATACATGTCAAAGCATCCAATACCATGGATCGAAAACCATCACGCCCAAAACCATGGATCGAAAACCATCGCATCCAAAACCATGTGCAAAAATCATACACAAAACCATAGGTAGGTTTGCCCAACCTAACATAGGGTCCAAAACAAAAATTTTCTAGAGAGTTTCCCCGGACCCCATAGAGTGGGGTTACCTGCGCCGCTCCAAACCCCTGTGACTCCCCACTACGCAATCGATGCAACGAAGGGTGGGCTCTACCCCCCTCCTAACCCTCTGGTTAACTACGTGGGCTAGTCGTGGAAAGAATATAACACAACCCAACAAAAAATAGATTATGCAAAATATCTGAGGAGGTTTCAAACAACCTTCCTCTTAACTAGCAACTAACTCTAAAAATAAAAGTGATTTGATGACTAGAGGTTATCAAGATGTCTTGCTGTTTGCTAGATTTTCCTTTAGATCGCATATATCGGCCATTGGTTTCACTTGAGGAGGTGCCTCAAATTACATTTCAACCTGTCTTGTGAAGATGACATCTATAAGAGGTGGCAGTATCCTTTGTGTTGAATTGAGTGAACAATTCAACATCATAATTTGGTTATGAGGTTTGAAAAGGAATTTCCAATATGCCTCCCAACTAGTCTTTGATAATTTTGTAATCGCCTTCCTTTGGATTTTCACCTTTGCCTTCCAGTTTTTATCCAAGTCATTCAAATCTGGTAGTGACTTTGGGTTACCTTCTTTTATCAAGTTGGTGGTGTACAAAGTGTGATTGACTGTTTTTATTATATTTTTAGCCACTCGTGATGCTCTTTCTACTGCCAATTCAGCCTCCTTGATCTGTGCATCCCATCAATGAACACTATATCTATGTGTGTTTCTTCTATTTTTGGCAGATTAACGCTTCTTCCTTCTTCAAATTCTTTCCATTCAATGTAGTCAGAGATATTAGTATTTAAGTCATTAAACTCGGTTCTCTAATCAATTTCCTTATCTATTAATTGATCACTGGTAATCAGATAAGGGGTGATATGGGACATTTTATGGCAGAATAGATCTTGTTGTTTTCACAGAATAGAGTTTAGCTCCAATGCTTCTTTGATGAATTCATCGATAGTAGGGACATCTTTATACTTCTTTATAATCTCTTGCAACTCTTGGATTTTCATGTTCTTTGTAGATATGTCTACTTTTTGGCTTCTTTTTAATACTTCCATACTTTGTTGCAAATGGACTATTTGTTTAGCAGCTTGCTTGTTCACATTTGCTTTCTCAATTTCTAGCTGTTGCTCGATCTGCGCTATCCTTTCTTCCCTTTTTGTTAACAAAATAGATTCTTCAGGGGCTTTATCCATGGTGGCAATAGCATATGCCGCTGTAAATTGTGATAGGATGGTTAAATGTTCAGCTAGGTTTGAAGGAATATCCCTCCAGACTATATCCATTGGTTCATTCCCTAGTGGGATTTCAGGTGTTTCTACTCTCCTTCTTTTCCTTTGTCTTCTCACTAAAGCCTTATGTAGTGGGCTGTAGAATACATCTAAAGGAGGTATTTCTATAACATTTAGAATAATTTCAGATGTCAGAAATGTAGGGATGATTTTTGTATTTTGCAAACTTGTCCCTTGCTCATTCATTGGCTCCAACTCTAAAATTTCCTAAGTTTTATTTGGAGTATGATATTCTATGGTTTTTGGGACATCTGTTGTTTTGGGATAATCTTGGATATTTTTATTAAACTGGTCCCATTCCTACTCCAAATCGCTTATTTTGCCTTCGGGACCGATATCCTTAATTAGGTCACTAATGACCTGTTTTTCAGCTGACCTTCTACTAGATTTTGCTGTAGTCTTTGTCTCTTGTGTATTCCCTATATCCTGGGTTGTGTTCACCTAAGATTATATACGAGAGTTTGGTCCTTCACTGTTAATAGTTACATTGGGCATAGGTTTGTCATCAGCTCTTAACAAATGCAATGGGATTGTTTCGAACCTCCGATTTCTACATTCTTGAAACCTTTTAAAGTCATTAGGATTCAAATTTTCCTTGACCCAATCAAATGCTTGTTCAAATGTTTCAGTTGATTGTAAAATATCTTTGAATCCATGAGCTTCATGGACATATGGTTTGACCTTTAGTGTTGTAGTAACACTTTGTGCTACTTTTTCTGGGTCGAATTGTCTCTTTGGCAAGGTATGGAGCCTAATGCTCTCTAGGTTTAGTAATTATTTGTTTGCATGGTTGAAATTTTGCAATGAAAAAAAACTTCACCAGATGGGAAAGGGTGGCCATAATTATTTTTTGCTATCTTTCAAGGTCTTGGTTAAGCCCTTCCCAATAGTTTGGTGAGTTATTTCTCTAGCTAATATTTTGTTGGAGACATATAAAGGGAGTACATGTGGGTCTGTTGTACTGCCATAAACTCTGATATATGTGAAGCATTGTTCAACAAAATAATTTCCTACTACGAGAAGGTCTGTAGTGGCCTCCTTAGAAAATCTGGGGGTTTTCTTATAAAAAATTAGTTGATGTAATGGTAAAATAGCACCATGGCATATATTGTAAAAATGGCGTATAAAATGGGATTACCATATTTGTTTGTGATTGAGATGGATGGGGTAGGGGTATTGCAAAGTCCATTTCCAACCCATGATTGGAAACATAGTACAAAAACAAATGACATCCATGATATAGGCACTCAAATAAAATGGAGGAAGGTTCTCTGTGGAGGTGGATCTCTTTTGGAAATATTCATAAATAACAATAGCTAGGTTATTAGATAGGATAATGGCCCAATTCATTATATGGGAATTGACACAAGCATTGATTAAATGGACCCATTCTATAGAGAATTGGTATTATTAGGAAATCCATATAATCTACATAACATAGAAGATGCATAGTTATGGGGATTTTCTAAAAAAGTAATGGGGTACATACCCATCTTATCATATTTGAAATTGTTCTCTAGGACTCTCCAGCCCTGAATCATCTTGAAGGGTTCTTCATTCTGCTTTGCAAAATTGGCCAAAAATAATTTGTCATATATATCCCGAGGGTCAGGAAGATGATACATTTGTTTCAAATTTTCATCTTTGAATGATCCCATTAGCTCCATCTTTGAGTTATTGAATTGTTTGTCTTCAATACTGAGGTTTTCCACCACCCATCTAATCATATTAGTGTATGGGAGTATCTTGGCCCTTGCTCCTATTCTGTGAAGAAGAGAGCAAGTAGCATCTTTGAATTGAACTCCCAAGGGTTTTATTGAGTCTGTTGTTGCCTTGGTGAAAATAATTTTAGGCTGTTCATCTTCAAGTCTATTGTAGATGACTTCCCATGTCGTTTCTCCTCCATCAGCATTGCAAACTGTATCAGCAAATATGGGTGACATTTCTAAAACCTTAGACTCTAAAATTCTCTATTGCTTCTGCTTTTGCATTACCTTCCATAATGACATTTGTTTTGAAGCTTTCTTGAAACGAAAGAAAGATATATCAGTGCACACAATAGAGGGCAGTTAAGGCTGAGAGCTCTTTGAAATGACTTTGAATCGTGGGAAGATTTTGAATTCTATTTTCTATGGTAACTAGCCATAACTTGAAAACATCAATTTCTCTCCTCGAGTTGCTAAACATTAATTACTCTATCAAACCAATTAATATTTCATTAAAACTCAGTAACTTCCCATGCTTCATGCCTTGTTTGCTGCATCGTGACTTTCAAACATTGAAATATAACACCTCTTGGAGGTAATGCCAAATGCGATTGTGAAAATTGAAATACCACATTTCACAACTTTTAAGGGGTGACACAATGGCATGCTTTATTAATTTGCGACTTGTGAAGTGAGATTGCGTGTTTTTAAAGTGTTATTATTGGAAAATCATGGTGGGGGCTTTATCGCATACCACATTTCGAGATTTTCTTTAGGATGTTTATAATTGTCACATGGAAAACTGCGAAAAGTGATTTACGATAAAAGTTCTAAGTATGGGTTGTATTGTAAAGGTTTTAAGGCAATTTGTAGAGTTGGGATTTATTTTCAAAGGCTAAAAATTTAAAAGGGTCCCAATTATATGTCAAATATTAACTATTACTCCATATAAATGGGGGGGGGGGGGGGGTGTTGTTACATAGTACAACAAGTCCATTTCCTTTTCTTTAAGCTCTACGAACAATAATTTTTTGAAGTGGAATTCATTAGTGTTGTGCCAATGAATTTTTTAGAACTCACACATGTTTCTAGTGTCCTTTCTCAACTTCCCATTACCCTTCTTTGTCTGGGACATGAGGTTATCTCTCTTTGCTTTGACCATTGTTTTCTGTGTTTGGGATACCTTTTCCATGTTTATATTGTAGTGGATTTACAAAATTGAGCTTCTATTTATTCCTCTGCTTCAATTTGTACTCAATTTGGACAACATCCCAATAAGAAGCTCTAAGTGAAGATGTCTAAGAAATCCATATCCATTTGCATGTACCTATGAAGACCAGTATGGTACTTCAGAAATATGTGCTGCCTAAAGTCTCTAATACTCAACTTTGACTGCAAGGTATGGAAAGTATTGGTGTACTCTAACATTTTCTAGTCCCCCACCTTGCATTCCTGGGAATTGACTTGGCTACTGATATGAACGGGATAATCAATCTAAATAAGCGGAAAATGATCTTTGAGAAGAAACCACTACGTGTAATTATACCCCTGGATCCTGTTGAAGGATTGCGATATACAGAACCAGTCTGCGACTATGAGAGTGATGATGATTTGGAATGCATCTACAAGATAATAGCACAAGACCATGACTAGCTAAATCCTACCACGAATGGGAAAATTACATGGGAGTGCGAAAGCTCTGCACTTCGAATTCTGAGGAACAAATAGAATGATGGCATAATCTATTACATGAGGTAACTACACTGAATTTCAATATGATGACGAGTTCGCTGCACTGCGTGTCGACAGAAGTAGGAGATCTAATTATTTATGATGGTGTAAATGAGGTATATACCTTCTTGGATGGATTTGAAAGGGAGGTGCTAGAGAGGAAACGCTTCCAAGCCTTGGACTAGGTACTACGCGCTACACCTGTAAGATGGTGGGTTATGCACAAAGGAAGATTTGATGATTGGTGTGAATGTAGGAACATGATGCGAACATGATTTGGGAAGCCTATTATGTGACTGACAGACAAGTATGATGGAAAGGATGACCCACACACACATTTGGCCAAGTGGACGTAGGTATATGGAGAAAAGCCACAAGCTAAGTGGGTGCCCCTGTTTTGTCATATCCTAGATGTTATACCGATGAATTGGTATATATAAACAGAGCTCTGCCATGGGACAGGTGAATGGGATATCCTATGTGAAGGGTTCATGATGAAATTTACTTTTCAATACGAATTCGACGGTATTGAGGAAGCGCTACAAGAAGTGAAAGTAGCCATCTTTAGGGTCCTGCACGATCCTTTAGACCTGACACAACCTGAATGGGCTACTCAGCTGAGTTGCACATTGGAGTGTCATAATGTAACTACTAAAGAAGAGGATGAAGATCCATGGAAAATTAACATTCCAGAGAGGGATGGCCACCATGAGATTCAAGGACCATAGATTGATAACCTTGATATAACCGTGTTGGTGAAAACTAAATAGGTGAGCATTGGTACGGAGGTCGAACCCAAATTAGCGAAGATTGGAGACTACTTGGACGATGCAATGGTGGATAAGATCAATGAGTTACTCTGCGAATACCAAGACTTATTCCTGACCAAGTTTACAAATGTGAAAGGAATGATCGAAGATTTAGGAGTGATGAATATCACGTTAAAACTTGACATGAAGCCAGTTAAGCAGGGGTCGTACCACTTAAATATGAAATACAAGGAGAAGGTCTGTGTAGAACTAGACAAAATTCTCGTAGTAGGCATCATTAATCCTGTGGAAGAATTTGATTCGGTAAGCCCAATGGTGGTGCGCGATAAGAAGCAGAAGGACGAGATAAGGCTATGCGTGGATCTAAGAAAATTGAATGACGCTTGTGTGCATGATCCATTCCCAAATCCATTCACAGATGAAGTGTTGGACAATGTAGGTGGTCCGGAAGCATATTCTTTCACGGATGGGTTCTCTGGGTACCACCAAATCAAAATCGCGCCAGAGGATAGGAGAAAGACAACCTTCACGACTGAGTGGGGTTGTTTTCAATACATTGTAATGTCGTTTTCACTAAAGAATGCACCAGCTATCTTTTCACACGTGGTTGTTGCAGAATTTAAGGAATATACTCATAAGTTCTTGGAGGTCTATTTTGATGATTAGACTATATTTGGGCTAGTTAAGCGCCACGTAGAGAGCTTGCGCTTGAGGTTGGATACCCGCCGAAGATAATAGATCACACTCAACCTCAAGAAGTGAGTGTTTCTCATTACTTTTGGGAACCTATTGGGTCATGTGGTTTTTAGACAAGGGCTAATTGTAGACCCCACGAAGACCGTGATGATTCTAAACTTGGAAGCGCCGAGAGGTGTGAAACGACTACGTGCTACCCTGTGAAATACGAGATATTACAACAATTTTGTTAAAGGCTATGCCCAAATCACAACACTGATGGAGAAATTGTTGAAGAAGGATGTCATGTTTTGGTGGAACGATTACTGTAAGCTATACCTAGATATATTGAAAGAAAAGATGGTTACTGTGCCGATTCTTATCTTCCTGAACTAGAAGAAAGAATTTCATGTCCATGTTGACACATCGTGTATCTCACTGGGGGTAGTACTAACACAGAATGGTGGAGAAGGCTTGGATCACCCCATTGCATTAGCAAGTCGTAGATTATCCAAAGCAGGGAAGAACTATTCCACCACTGAGCGCGCGGGGCTAGCTATGGTGTATATGCTCCAGAAGTATCAACACTACTTACTAGGAGGTCACTTTAAGATGTCTATCGATCACTCCACGCTAAAGTACTTGGTTAATAAGCCTATGTTGGGGTTCGGGGGTGCATTTGTAGATGGCTTTTATTGTTCCAGGAATATGATTTTGAAGTTGTTGTGAAGCTTGGATGATCAAACGTGGGACCCGATCACCTATCATGCATCGATACAAGTGAGGAACCTACTAGTTTGGAAGAGGGATTACACAACATGTAGCTCTTTGTTGTGCACGTAGCGGATGGAAATTTTGAAGATATAATACACTTTCTAACAACTGGAACTACGTCGGAAAGATACTCTGTCCAACAAGAGAAGAAACTAGTAGTGCACATGACAAATTGTTTTGTCATTGTTGGGCATCTATACAAGATGGGGAATGATGAGATACTGCGAAGGTATGTACCTAAATTTGAACGAATCAACATCCTTGTAGATGATCATGGGGGCACTGTGGGGGGACATTATACAAGGAGAGAAACTGCACAGAAGATCTTGCACGCAGGGTTGTGGTGCCCAACAGTTCATTAGGATTCAAAAGCATATTGCAAGGCATGTGATGTATGTCAAAGGATAGGAAGGTCACCGCGGAGGGATGAAATGCCTTTGAATCCAAAAATGCAATTGCAACCTTTCGAAAAATGGGCAATATATTTTTTAGGACCTATTCAACCTCAAGGAAAGACAAGAACAGGGTATATTATTACTGCGATGGAGTATTTCACTCGTTGGGCAGAAGCGTAGTTAGTGAAGGATTGCACGGGCATGACAACCATGAAGTTTCTGTTTGAACATGTACTGATGTGATTTGGATGTGCGAAGATCTTGATGAGAAATCGTGGTACACACTTCCTGAATGAGACAATCAGCATGTTGATGGAAGAGTTTTAGGTGTATCATCAAAAGAGCACACCTTATCACCCATAGGCTAACGTGATAGTAGAAGCATTTAACAAAGTATTAGAGACCACCTGACCAAGGTATGAAATGTGCAACGAAGTGATTGGGACCTATGCGTACCTACAATATTATGGGCTTATCGAGTGACATGCAAGTAGCTGATGGGACATACACCTTTTAGTCTTGTCTATGGAGTGGAAGCCATAATTCCTATGGAATACATCGTGCCTAGTCTATGCATAAAAATGCTCACAGGTATGACGGATTGTGCAGCCCTAGAAGAGAGGATCGCGCGATTAGATGAGCTCGAAGAAGAATGATTTTTGGCTGGATTTCACCAACATGTCCAAAAGCAGTGTGAAAAGGCATGGCACGATCGACATATTAAGTTGCACACCTTTAAAGTGAACAATCTAGTTTCATTGTATGATAGTAAGTTTTATAAATTCCTTGGGAAATTTAGGATGCACTAGTTAGGACCATATTCTATTAAGGAGATTACTGATGGTGGCGTGGTGTAGTTGGTAAAGTTAAATAGAGAACCCTTCCCAAGAAAAGTGAATGGAAGTCATCTGAAGCCATACACAGGTGGCTTGACCATCTAACTAGCTGAAAGGAGGCGCATGACTATAAAATAATCCTCCCAGGAACTGCACGATGTCAGGATTGCATGTAGTCACGAAGTGTCACAGAGTCCGTGAAAATGCAAGGACAATTGCGTTGGCATGCGGTTTGGCCAGAACGTGACCGTTAAAGTCACTATTCACGATGTGATGTTTGGTTTGAGGCCAAATGGAGCGGGTAGTAGGAATTTAAGGCAAACATTTTGGGTTAGATTCTTGAACATATATCGCCAATCTAGCATTAATGGACCGAATGTGGGGGGAATGGTTGAATTCAAATTCGAAAGACGCTATAAATTATAAGTAGCTATCCAACAAACAACACTTGGCAATTTGAGAACTCAGTTGTTGCGCGCTCAAGTATTCATGAACCGAGGCTTATGCAATATTCTGAAAGTGAATTCATTGTTTGAGCAACTACCGGAGACATAGAGAGAATTGTGGAATAAAACTATGTCAACACTCGAAGAAGCCATGGACACAGGAGTAGTAACAGCCGAGGAAGCCACGCAGGAAATTATGAAAGTGGAAGCCCCAAAGAGTGCCAGAATAATCAAAGAGGTCCCTAAATCACCCCGAACACCAAGACCTAAGAAGGACAAGAAAGCCATGGTACCGGTGTGCATCTTGCCCCTAAATCCGTTAAGGACCAAGCTCACATTGGAGGAAAAGGGGAAGACCATCAATCTAGAGGCCAATGAGGAGGAAGAGTTTGAAGAAATCCTGGTGGTGGAGGAGGATGCAGAGATGGAAGTCGAAACCCAGGGTGCGGACCCTATCACATGGTTACCTACATATGTTCCTCCGCGAAAGGGTAATGCCAAGATGCCCAAGGATATAGATGAGAGAAAGAGCTCTCTACAAACTCCGCTGCTCCCAGATGATGTTATTTTTGAAGGAGGGCACTTGGGTCAGGTTCCGGTGTTAAAATTTGAAGATGAGGACCTCGCGGACCATGACAAGTTCTTGTATTTAACAATTGTGAAGCTAATGCGCCAGAAGATAGACATGCCGACTGGAATGAATGAATTGGAGCCACGCAAATGGCTTAGAGGCGTAGAGAAAGTGGGGTTTCTAAACCTGCTTTAGGTGCCACATTACCATCACGCCTGAATGCCCTTTTTTATCATTAGGAAGCTTCTCTTCTTGGTGCATGACAAGTGCTTGTGGCTACAGGATCCCATCCCCATCATAGACCATCTGATTCACCAGATTACATGGCTACCTTGCTCAGGGGTGGATCCAATGAGAATTTTAGAGGGAAAAAGTGATGAGTTGTCCATCGTGGAGGTAATGAAAAAGAAGTTTAAGTTAGAGAAGAAGAAGTGAGGGTATGCCATCTCTGTTGGGTTGTGTTATGTTCTTTTCATGACTAGCCCACGTAGTTAACCAGGGGGTTAGAAGGGCGGTGGAGCCCCCCCTTTGTTGCGTCAATTGTGTATCGGGGTGATTCACAAGGGGGTTTAAGGGGTACAGGTAACCCCACTCTATGGGGTCTGGGACAACGCCCCAGAACTTTTTTTTTTGGACCCTATATTAGGTTGGGCGGACCTACCTATGGTTTTGTGCATGATTTTTCAGACACGGTTTTGGACGTGATGGTTTTCGGTCCTTGGTTTTGGATGCGATGGTTTTCGGTCTGTTAGAGCCCAAATATACCTCAGGTTGAGAAAGTTAGGATCTAGGGTAACATCAAACCATGCTTAACCTGGTAGCTAGGCCTACCAGGTCGGGAGAGGGCTCTCTCCTGTCAATCTTAGCGAAGTATGATCAATAAGGGCTTGAGATGACTGATATGATGACTAATCTTAGGCAAGGTATGTATGCAAAAGAGTTTGATTGAACAAAAAGATGTTTTTCTGGCTCAAATGGAAAGGCAAATTTTGGGTGCGGGGAATGAGGCTCAATTTTGCAGAGATCTCAATGGGGCAAGGTAGACAACGGATTTTTTCACTTCAAAATTGAATGAGATGGAGAGATTAGATAGGTGAGGAGTTGAAGAGGGCAAGAGAACTCAGGGATCCTCTCCAAACAGCTGAAAACATCAAAAGCTAAAGCAAACCCTAGGTAGAGCACTGCAATTTCAATGGATTCTACCCTTTCCCTTGTTTGATTTAGTTAAGAAGATGCAAGATAGATAATGGAATACATAACACATAAGTAAATTCACAATTACAGAAGAAAGCATTATACCAAAAAAAATGCCACATGAATCCCAAAGAGTGCTACAAACCCTAGTCTCAATTCCTTAGCCCAAACTACTAATATGGATATACAATAAAGCTCCTTGCTTTCTCAAAAGTCCAACCATGATAATGAATGAAATCTCACAAGATATAGACAAACCATAACTCATCCTAGCCTCTAGGGGTCGAGCTCGCATGTTTAGGAGCTGTTCCAACTAATTCTAAACTAAGAACTAGAAATTAGGCAGTGGAACAACATGCCTCTAGAAACTAGGGAACTGATTCATTCAGTTTCAAACAGATTTTTGATAGATGAATCTACCTCCCTAAGTAAAAAATTGACATATTTACATCATGATCCATAAATTTACATTAAATTGCATCATAATTTTGACATTAATAAGGAGAAAAAGTCAAACTGTCAAAAGCTAGGAAAAAAACAGAGTATAATTGGTTAAACTAAACAAAATTTCCCCTATGCGCCGCATTGATTCCCCTATGCGTAGTGCCTGTTTGCTCCAAATTGAGCTCTTGATAGCTCATTGGAAATATATTTGTGTCTAGTTATCATTTGACCCATCAAGCAAGTCATTTGGCCAACAAAGCTAGGAGAAATCTTGATTTTCCCAAGGTCATTGCAGAGGTGCATCAATTCTCCTGAGGCAACTGTATTTTTGAAATTTATCTAAAAAAATGACACCTATGTAAAAAGTGAAGGATTTTTTTCTTCCATGGCCTATTGTGGACAAAAACCTCTCTCATTTTTCCAAAATTCATCTTTTCTTGCTCGGAAACATCATTGGAGTAAAACCTATCTTGATGTGTGGAACAGGGGATTTGCCGAAATGAAGTGAAATGAAGGGGATAAAGGGCTTCTAAATTCTTGAGAAAATTTTGGGAACTAGGGAGGGATGTTAGGAAGTAGGGGAAAGTATAATTTCAAAGATTGAGTGAAGGGAAGGGGTCCAAAAGGGAAAAACACAGGCCTAGTCTAGAAAATTGTCAAGTTGTAGCAAGAAACTAGGGTTTGTGCAAAAATGAGGAATTTGAAGGATCTCAGTGATGGGAAGTGTTTAATAAGGTACATTAAGGATAGGGGAAGGTGTATGAACATCAGGATACAATTTTTGCTGATGATTACCATCCAAAAGAAATTACCTTCAAAACCTTAGGAGAGGGAAATGAACCTTACCTAGGCGCAATTGAAGCATGAACAAGGTATAAAATGACCCAGTGGAACTTGACATGATGATGAAAAATATCTGAATGATGGTACACTAAGCTGAATGGTGACATGGAACGACATTTGGACAACTTTGAAAGGAGTAAAAGCAAACCCTAGACCTAATACCTAGTGACCAAATTTTATTTGAAGACTCACTGAAATGACAAAATTTGACCTTGACACCTTAAAATCACTTTGTAAGAGCATGTTTGATCATTGGAGGAAGGCTGCAAATACTGACACTAACACGGTCCATGGTATTGGATGCTTTGGCATGCATAAATATCTATTCTAACATTGAAAGGAGAATAATGAAAAATCAAGCTGGTAGTCCTGGTTTTGGGATCCAGGGGAAAATATTTGTGTATATGTGTTTTATGTGTTATTCTCTCGCATTGTGTATTTTATGTTTTCAAGAATTTGTAAGAAGGTAATTTATATACGGGGTTAAAACCTACATTTGGTATCAGAGTTGTTTTGGCTTAAAGGGGACACCTTTGTTGCTGAGGGGTTTCACTCGAGCATGTGGTAGACCATGTTCAGTTGGAGATCTACAAGATTGATTCTGGTGGTGAAAGAAGATGGAAAGTAGTGGAAAGATAGAGATCGAGAAATTTAATGGTAAGAGTTTTTAGTTGTGGAAAATCAAGATGGAGGATTTGTTGGTGGATAAATATCAATGGATCGTGGTAGATCTAGGTACCAAACCAACGAGAGTGTCCAATGAAGAATGGAAGAAGTTGGATCAGAGGAAAATAGCACAATATGATTGGTTGTCTCAGATTCAATATTGCTGAATGTATCAGGGGAAGCTACAACGAAGGCTTTGTGGGACAAGTTAGGGACTTTGTACCAATCTAAATCTCTGGTGAATAAACTACTCCTACAGAAAAAGTTTTATAACCCGAAGATGAAAGATGGAGACTCTATGACAGAGCATCTAAATGCATTTAATATTATGGTAAGTCAATTATTATTTGTTGATATTAAAATTTCAGATGAAGTTAAGTGCATCAGTTTGTTGTGTTCTCTACCAGATTCGTGGGATAGTTTTGTTATTGCAATAGGTAGCAATGCAATTGCTTTGTAGTTTTATGAAATAGTCTCATCCTTGTTGACAAAGGAGATGAGATGAAAAAATATGGACAGTCAGAATGGTGATGCCTTATCTATATGAGGACAATCCTAGAACATAAACAAAAATAAGTCATCGAATGGGAGATCTAAATCTTTAGGAAAACCTGTAAAGGTGGTTTGTTGGAAATGCAGAAAGGAAGGGCATTACAAAAGGGAATGTAAATCTAAAGCTCCTAATAAAGGAAATGGATTTGATGATGCTCCTTCTGTAGAGGGCGAAAACTACCTCAGATGAAGGTGGGGATGTGTACTTGGCTTCTTCAAGTACACATGTGGATCATGAGGCATGGTTGATTGACTCAGGTGCATCCTTTTACTTCACTCCCCATAGAGAGTGGTTCTACGAGTATGAGAAATATGATGGTGGTGATGTCTCCTTAGGGGATGATAGGAAGGCTAGAATCGTTGGTCATGGAAAAGTAAAGTTGAAATTGCAAGATGGAAGGGTTAGAACACTTCTGGGTGTTTTGCATATTCTTGCATTGTTCAGAAATTTGATTTTTGTAAGCAAATTGGATGATGCAAGTGTAAAAATAGTGTTCGAGAAGGATACCTGCAAAAATGGTTTAGGGAGCACTAGTGTTGATGCGGGGAGTTCGGATTGGAACTCTGTACAAGCTGCAAGGTAGCACTATTATTGATGGGTGCAATACTTCTATGGTTCCTCAAAGTGGAGTAGAAAATCTAGTGGTCTCGGGAGAGAATACCATGTTCTGGCATCAAAGGCTTGGACATATTAGAGAGAAGGGCCTTCGAATACTTCATAGTAGAGATATGGTAGAAGGTATGAGTAATAGCTCTCTCGATTTTGTTTTCTATGGAAATCGTGTATATGGGAAGTAGAATCAGGTGAGTTTCCCCTCTGGTGGTAAGAGGGTGAAACAAATATTAGAGCTTTTTGCATAGTGATGTGTTTGGACTTGTGAAGGTTCCATCACTAGGTAAGTTTGTGTACTATGTATCATTTATAGATGAGTTCTCAAGGAATACATGGATATATTTCCTTAAGAAGAAATTTGAAGTCTTTAAGAGGTTAAAAGAATTTAAGGCTCTGGTGGAAACCGTGATAGAGAAGGAGATAAAGTTGCTAAGGACAGATAATGGTGGAGCATTTTGCAGTAAGGAATTTGAATAATTCTGTAAGAAGTGTGGTATAGCACAATAGAAGACTACTCCATATATACCTCAGTAAAATGGAATTGCAAAAAGAATGAACAAGACGTTGATGGAAAGGGCAAGAAGTTTGCTCAGTGGTGTCGAGTTAGGACAAGGATTCTGGGCAGAGGCAGTGGAAACAACATGTTACCTGGTCAATATATCACCTTCATCAACGTTCGAGGATAAGAATCCACAAGAGGTATGGACTGGTAAGAAACCCTCTCTTTCACATCTGAGGGTATTTGGATGTGATGCATATGTACATGTTCCAAAGGAGAAACGAACCAAGTTGGATAGTAAATCTAAAAAGGCATCTTTATTGGGTATAAGGATGGCTTAAAGGGTTATAAGCTTTGGAACCTAGTAATAAGGAAGGTTGTGTACAGATGAGATGTGGTGTTCAGAGAGGTTGAATATGTTATTAAACATGAAGTCCAAACAAAGGAACCTTAGAAGATAGAGTTTGAGCTAAAGGAGGAAGAATCAGACTCTAAAGTAGAGGAGGTATCAAAAGATGAAGAGCCACAAACTTCGGGGTGTGAGAAAATCAGTTCGAGAAAGAAGGTAGCCAGAAAGGTATAGTCCATCTACTTTCTATTCAAATTTTTCTTTATCTATTAATGATGATGATCCAAAAACTGTGAAGGAAGGAGTAGATTCAAAGTATGGAAAACTCTGGAAAGAGGCCATGGTTGATGAAATGGCATTTTTGCACAAAAATGTGGCTTGGAATCTGGTGGAGTTGTCGGCTGGAAGGAAACCCATTAACAACAAATGGGTATTCAAGAAGAAGACAAATGCAGAAGGAAAGGTGGAGAAACACAAAGCTCAGTTGGTAGCAAAAGGGTATTCCTAGGTTCTAGGAATTGATTTTGGTGATATTTTTTCTCCTGTTGCCAAGTTAGTTTCTATTAGATTACTTCTATCTATTGCTGCTGCTTTTGATTTTGAGGTGAAATAGATGGATGTGAAGACAACATTTTTTCACGTGGATCTAGAAGGGGAGATGAACATGAAGCAACCTGAAGGCTTTGCGGTGAATGATAAGAAATAATTGGTATGCAAGTTAAAGAAGTCTCTATATGGGTTAAAACAGTCACCAAGGATATGGTATCAGAAATTTGATACATTTATACGGGGACTTAGCTTCACCAAAAGCAAAGAAGATCATTGTGTGTATTTTAAACTAATTGGTGACCATGCTATTTATCTGGCCTTGTATGTGGATGATATGTTGCTAGTTGGAAATGACAAAGAAATTATCTAGGATTTGAAGACCCATTTTTCCTCCAAATTCGACATGAAAGATATTGGTGCTACAAACTATATTTTTGGCATGGAAATTAAAAAAGATCGGACAAAGAGGAAGCTCTGGTTAAACTAGAGGAAGTATGTCAGGACAATATTGCAGAGATTTAATATGCAGGATAGTAAACCAGTGAAGGTTTCTATTCCTGTAGGTGTAAAGTTATTTGCTTAACAGTGTACCAAGACATAAGAAGAGGAAGAGGACATGTCCTGTGTTCCATACGCAAGTACTAGACCAGACATTGCACATGTAGTGGGAGTATTGAGCAGGTTTATGTCAAAACCATAGAAGTAGCACTGTACAACAGTGAAGCGGGTTTTCAGGTATTTGCATGGAACTAGTGATTATGGTTTGTGCTACCAAGGAATACCAGTATTGAACAAAGTGTTGGATATTCATGGCTTTTTTGGTGTAGACTGGGTTGGAGGTCTAGGTCAGAGAGGATCTACAAGTGGGTATGTGTTTAACCTATTTGGAGGTGCAGTCAGTTGGATGAGTAAGAAACAATTTGTAGTGGCACTATCAACTACAAACGCAGAATACATGGTAGCCACTCATGCAAACAAGGATGCAGTTTGGTTGTAGAGATTGTCTTCAAGTATGGGTTAGTACAGAGAGCTATAAGGATAGACTGTGACAGCCAAAGTGCAATTTTCTTGGCAAAGAACAATGCATATCATTCAAAGACAAAGCACATTAATGTTAGGTATCACTTTGTGAGGGATATGATAGAAGACAAAAAAGGTGTTGCTGGTAAAGGTTGACACTTTGAGGAATACTGCAGATGCATTGATAAAATATGTGAGCTCTAAGAAGTTCTCTTGGTGTAGAGAAACAATGGGTGTTGCAGGGCTAAATAAATGACTAAGCTCTCTTGTGCCCCCTTGTGGAAAGAAAACAACAAGTGGGAGAATGTTGAGTTGTGTTATATTCTTTCCATGACTAGCCCACGTAGTTAACCAGGGGGTTAGAATGGGGGCGGAGCCCCCCCTTTGTTATGACGATTGCGTAGCGGTGGGAGTCACAAGGGGTTTGAGGGGTGCAGGTAACCCCACTGTATGGGGTTCGAGGCAGCGCTCTAGAAAATTTTGTTTTTGGACCCTATATTAGGTTGGGCAGACCTACCTATGGTTTTGTGCATGATTTTTTGCACATGGTTTTAGATGTGATGGTTTTCAGTTCATGGTTTTGGATGCGATGGTTTTTGGTCCATGGCATTGGATGCTTTGGCAGGTATAAATATGTATTGTAACATTGAAAGGAACATAATGAAAAATCAAGTTGGTAGTCTTGGTTTTGGGATCTAGGGGAAAATATTTGTGTATATGTGTTTTTATGTGTTATGCTCTTGCATTGTTTATTTTCTGTGTTTTAGAATTTGTATGCAAGTAATTTCTCTATAGGGTTAAAACCTACAATCTCCAGCATCAACAACCCTATAGTTGTCGCATCATAGATGTTGATAGGAAAAGTGATGTGGAAGTGCCGCGTGGATGAGGTGCCCACGCTATGCGGTGAGTTCCTTGCGAACTACCGTGAGGCAGAGGAGCTGGTAAAAATATTTCATTACCCATGGCTCCCGTTGTCGATGGTATTGGTGGCTTGGGAGATACCTGAAGATAACCAATTACCTACGGTCGCATAGGATCTTCCAGAGGCAGTGAAGTATGCTTCGCTGTGGGTAACCAGGGATGCACAAAGGATAAGGGAGAGAAGGATATTTTGGGTACTCATGGAGATGAACATCAAGATGGGGATCAATCGCAAGCCGTGGTTATCACCCACAGTCTACAACAGTCTATAGAGCTTTGTTGGGTTCAAAGCCGACTCACACCATGTCTTCATCAGGGTGCGGAAGGACCCTAGGAAGACGTGGCATGAGTTACCATACTTGGCGACCAACGATGTAATTTTCACGGTCTTTGAGTCTTGGCGGCTACAGTGGTGTGCTCCAGCTGACTCCATGGTGGAAGCAGAGAAGTCCTCCATGCAACAAAGAAGGAAGAGACAAAAATTTAGATGGCACAGCTAGCGGAAAAGTGTAGAAAAGAATAAGCAGTGGCTAAGGCCTAGGCGACGCATGATGTTGTGAAGTTAGTAGAACACAACAGAAAACAACAATAGAAGAGCGTGAAGGATAGAAGTCCCCTTTGCCCAAGCCAGAGACCAATACAAAATAAGGTGGCTTGGTCCCGTAGACAATGTTCACCCAGCTAAAATGTCTGTGATCACGAAAGCAGGTAAGGCCGCAAAATAAGGCAAAGGCCTTGAAGACATCTTTTGACCCTATCACCCTTATTGAAGGATATTTGGACAATATTAGTGAAATGGTGAGGGATGTCACCTCAGAGGCCCTCCAGCAGTTTGAGGAGCAACACCAATTGGTATTGGGGGCTCTCCAGACACAAATATAGGAGTTGCAAGTGCGCACTCCATAGGCTGCCACAGTGTCAACTAGCCTCGTAGTCGACACTTCAGCTGTCGAGGAAATGTTGTGTGCCTAGATGAACAACACAATAGTGCTACCCGATGGAGCACTGATCATAGAGAATGAGGCCGACAGGCCTATGATCAGTGGTTTGAAAGGGATTGGGTTAAAAATGGTCATGCTCCCTCAAGAGACACTCTATCTTTTGTAAGATGGAGTGAATGTAGAAGTTCAGGCCAGGGAGAGTTGCGCTATACAAGTAATGAGTGAGTTGCACATCAAAATTGAGGAGTTGAGCCTGTAGCACAATGAGGTAGTCGAGTAGAACAAACAGATCATGTAGGTTGTGGGGGAAGCCTACCAGATGGTCTCAGATTTGGTCATCCAAGCAGAGGAATCGATGGAGGCGTGCATCTAAAAGTTAGTGATAGGGGTGCACAACGTAAGAGCTGAAATGGCCAGGGTTTAGCTAGAGCTGAATCTGCAGATCGCAGAACTACACTAGAAGGCTCTGGCTTCAACTTTACCAGAGGTCAGAGAACAACATGCCATTGCGATCAAAACAACAATGGCGGTGGTTGACAATGCAGTAATAGACTGCATGAAGTTGTTTGAGCAGTCATTCAAGGTTCTCACCACCTTGTACGAGGACCCGAACATAGAGTGCCTAGAGACAGAGATGCACGAGTTGTAGCAGAAGTATGACGAGGTAAAAGGGACCGCGTAGAAGGTTGCCCTTATGCAGAGGCTTGCAAGGATGCAGCAGGAAAAGGCGCTCAAGGAGCAGGTGGATGCCGCTTGGCATAAGGAAGCAATTTTGAAGGCGTGCCTATAGTCATGGACCAATGAGGCTTATACAATTATAACTTCCATTGAAGCAAAGCTCATGCAGATGCAAGCAACTCAGGAGAGGATTTAGGGCAGTAGTTCAACAACAACGATCACCAAACATCACATAGAGGCAGTTTAGCAGGAAGTCGCTTAGTGCGCTACCGAGCTTTCAGCAATCCAAATAAAGTTGGGAGGTCTTCGCACTAAGAACTCCTCACCTGTAGAGTGAATTGAGGGTGAGTCACAATGTTTGTGTTGGGGGCCTATTGGGCGCGGGATCCCCCAAGGGAAGTTTTGGGGCTTAGAGCCCAGGTTTTGGTCCGATTTTGTAATTCCAATGTAAAGACTCCACATTTCATGGGTGCGGAGTGCGTAGTTGTTAAAGAGTCATAGGGTTGTCTGCCCCTATTTTGATAATGTAATGTGAGCTACAGAAGATCTACCCATGGTTAGTGGACCATGGGATTATATAAATACAGTGAATATCTAAGTAGTTTGAGAGAATAATTCATAGATGGAATAATGAAGATGTACGCGAGATAAATCTGAAGTGTATAGTATTGTTATGGGTCATACATAGTTAGAGGCTCTGTAAATGAGTGTGCAAAGGCCTAGTAGTTCATAGTTAAGTTTGCAGACCCTTGCAGCTGAGTGCGCAGGATGAGTCGAGTCTGTAAATAGTTGGAAATATTAATAATGAGAAGTTTCTATGAGTTCCATGTATTTATTTCCTGTTTATGCATTGATTATATAGGGTATGTATGTCACTTCTAATGGTTATATGATGCGCAAATGTGTATAACTGTATTGATTAAGTGAACGTAAGGAATAATATCCATTTTCGGGAATATAATTAAGATCTGTCACCAAGATAAGTAAGATACTTAGTCTAGTTTGGGAAATAACGTAGCTCGCTACCATAGCAGTGAGAAAGCATCTCAGCCCCTGGATAGGGCTACATGAAGGCTGATTGTAATAGATCACGAAGATGCTGAAGGTTAGAACAGAGTGCGAAGCGGCCTGCACGATGTCAAGTATAGTTGGAATAAACTGACATCACAACCATCTCAAGGGTGTTTAAACTTGCTTCTATCATCCCCCCATATTGCTTCAGGTGAGACTTCAGTTCGCGCTCCATGGGCTGATGCCAAAAGGGCCAGTAGTGTAGGGATTTGTTTGGCTAATTAACTCTGAACCTAGGTTAGGCCCACATAAGCCAACAATTGTTATGAGAAATAAAAGCACAGATCTGAGACTAAGTAGGATTGGAAAGGTGACGATAAAAATAAATGAAAATGGGATAACAAGTAGACGAGACCGCGGGAGATAGGTAATAAATAGAATGAAACACTACCTAAGAAGTTCAATGCATATGATATAGGACAGGGATTTCATTTTGAGGAGAAGAACAAGGGTGATGGTAGGAATCTCTTATAGTGTTGGACTTCCAGAGGAGATCATCATAAGAAATATTTTCCACAACATCAGGGCGATAGATTGCATATCTACAGTGCTCAAAAGGCACATAGAGTGGGGGATGTTGGACAAAGTGTTCCTCGGATTTATGCAACACTAGGTAATAGGAAGGAAACTCACCAAGAATCTATTATTGAGATGGATGGTAAGCTTTGCGATAAAATTGTTTCTATTTTGATTGACCCTAGATTTAGTTATAGTTATGTTAAGCTTGACCTAGTGGATAACTGTGGCTTGAATAAAAAAGTTATTGTAGAATCTTGGTTAGTGTAGTTGGCTACATGTATAAATAAGATAATTCATCAATGGGTAAGATCTTATGCATTTCAGTTGAATGACATGTCTACATTAGCGACAAAAAATTTGAATGTGCTTCGGTTAGGATCATACAGTATGTTGTTGGGTATTGACTAGTTGTATATTCATGGGACCAAGGTGGATTTTCATGAAAAGGCTATTGAGTACTTGGATGACAATGGGGAAAAAATTCTTGCAAGGTAAGAAGAAGGAAACATCAGTTAGAATGGTGAAACTATGTAGGAAAAGTGCAATTGCAGGAATGGGTGTGTGTTATTCCTAATACATATTTCTAGTGATAAAGATTAGTATGTTGAGGTTGCAGAAGTTATGAAGAGGTACCTGATATTGTAGCAGCTTCACAGAGATTTTATAGTTTCTACCTCACAAGGAAATGGAATTTTATATTGAGTTGCTACTAGGGGAAGCACCAACACCAAAGGCACCATATAAGATGAGCACACTAGAGTTAGTAGAATTAAAGTTGCATTTGAAGGAAATGCTTAACAACATTAGGCCAAGTCTGTCTCCTTGGGGTGCACCAGTTTTATTTGTGAAGAAGAAGGATGGTACTCTCAGGTTATACATCGATTACAGTAAGTTGAATAAATTGACCATCAAGAAAAGGTATCTCTTGTCGAGGATTGATGATTTCTTTGACCAGTTGAAGGAAGCAACAACATTTCTGAAGATTAATCTGAGATCACGTTACCATCATGTACGGGTTAAGGAGGAGGACATCTACAAGATTGGTTTCTAGACTAGGTATGGGAGTTATGAGCTTGTTGTAGTTCCATTTGGCTTGAATAATGCTCCAACTACTTTTATGTGGTTGATGAATGGTGTGGTGCATCGTTATTTGGATAAGTTTATTATTGTATTCATTTATGATATATTGGTATATTCTAAGAATGAGGAAGAGCATGTTGAAAACTTAACAAGATTGATGAGATTGCTAGGATAGCATCAATTATATGCTAAGCAGATTAAATACAATTTCTTTCAGACAAAGGTACACTACTTGGGGCATGTGGTTTCCAAGGAAGGAATAACAGTGGATCCAGAAAAGATAAAGGTTATCATTGAGTGGGTAGCTCTTAGGAATGTGGATGAGGTAAGATCATTCATATGGTTAACAAGTTATTAAAGGATGTTCATTAGGAACATCTTATAGATTGTTTATCCTATTACATCGTTGCAAAGGAAAGGCAATAAATTTGAATGGACAAAGAAACATGTAGCCATATTTGAGTAGTTGAAGCAATTGTCGAAAAATTCTCCAATTCCAAAGATTGCAGATCCGAAAAAATATTTTGTGGTATGTACGAATGCTTACAAAAGAGGAATTGGTGGAGTCCTTATGTAGGAAGGACATGTAATATGCTATTAATTAAGGAAACTAAATGAGAACAAACATAATTATTCGACACATGATATTGAGTTGGTAGCAATCATCCATGCATTGAAGATGTGGAGGCACTATATTCTTGGCAAGAGGTTCGTACTGCTGATTGATCACAATGGATTAAGATACTTATTTGACCAACCAAAGGAAAACTTGATGGTTGGCCACAATTAATGAGTTCAACTTTGAGATCAGATACATCAAGAGGAAAGATAACATGGTTGTAGATGCTCTTATCAAGAGAGTAAAGGTAAATCACATAACAAGTATGTGCTCCTATGGGACATATTTACAAGATTGGACATTGCAGGCAAGACAATAGGATGACATGTATAGGGCGCTTATGCATAGGATACAAAAAGGTACATGTGACCAGGATGTGGACTACTATCTCATAGCAAACAACTTGGTCAAATTTAGGGACAAGATATATGTGTCATACAAAAATGAGCTCAAGAATCTTATCTTGAGGGAGTTTCATGCTAAGCCATATTTTGGTCACACAGAATATCAAAATACATTGACAACAGTGGAGAAGTTATACTATTGGCCAAACTTGAAGAAATAAGTGGCAAAGTTTGTGCCTAGGTGCTTGGATTGTCAACAAGTAAAAGTAGAGTGTAAGCATCTAGCTAGTCTACTATAGTTGATTTTGATTCCAGAGTGGAAATGGGAGATCATTTCCATGGACTTCATTCTAGGTTTGCTGAGGACAACTAGACAACATTATTCTATTATGGTTTTGGTTGACAGGATGAAAAAGGTAACACACTTTATTCTAGTGAAGTCTACTTATTCAACTAATGATGTAGCATAGGTCTATTGATGTAGAATAGGTCTTCATCGGATATGTAATGAGGTTGCTTGGTTTTTCTAAGTAGATTGTGTTAGACAGGGATGCCAAGTTCACTTCTAGATTCTAGAAAGAGATGTTCTTCGGTTTGGTTATAGATTTGGCTGCCAGAACAACTTATTATCCGTAGACAGATGGAAATACATAGAGGGTTAACAGGATATTGGAGGATATGTTGAGGATGTATGTGATGCATCAACAATAGAAGTGGGAAGAGTATCTTCCACTGGTTGGGTTTTCTTACAACAATGGGTACCAGGAATATTTGAGGATGAGTTTGTTTGAGGAATTCTATGGGAAGATTTTTAATACTCCCGTAAGTTGGAGTGATTCAATTAACGGGGGGTTGATAGGACTAGACATGTTGGCAGACATGGAATAAGAAATGAAGGTAATAAAAAAGAATTTGAAGGCAACACAGGATAAGAAAAAACGTTATGAAATCCAAAATAAAATGTTAAAGGAGTTTCATGTTGGGGAACAAGTGTACTTGCACATCAATCCAGGGAAGAGCTCCTTGAGGATTACATCATGTGCCAAGATGGCACCTCAATTTTTAGAACCTTTCTACCTCCAACAGTGAAATTCCATGATGTTTTCCATGTGCCATTGCTTAAGAAGTATGTTAAACATGTTGATCATGTGCATTACTAGTTTGTATTGCAAGTCAAAGTAGAAGGAGAATTTGAGCTGGAACTTTAGTGCATTTTGTAGAGAAAGATGTTAATGTTATGAAACCGAGGAATCGAGCAAGTTAAAGTATAGTGGAAGCACTTTGGGTCTAATGAAGCTACATGGGAGATGGTTGATCAGATGTAGGATATGTATCCTTCCCTATTTTCTATTTGAGCATATATTTTTGCGTGATGTTTTAATTTATGTATATATGTATATGGATGTAAATACTGCTATGAGATGTGTTATAAAGCTTTGATATGAATTATGGGTGTCATTTCATTATGTTTGTTTTTTCATTATGTTTCTCATGTTGGTTTGCTTCTTAGTAAGATGATGATTTTAAATACTACATCGAGCTAAGTTATAAAGCTCCATGGGCAGTATGTTTTTCTTTCAAGTAGTATTGTTTTTTGTAGGTGTCATTGAACACCGAGGATGGTGTTCCCCCAAGGAGGAGGTTATTGTTACAACCCTAGTAAAAAATCCATGTAATAAAGTTAATAAAGGAAAAATAATAACCAAGGTCACAGGACGCATATTCCTAGATGAACTTTGGGGAAAAAATAGTGATGGGGATCACTTGGGATCCATGCATTGAATATGTGGAGGCACTATCTTCTGGCAAGAGGTTTTTACTGATGAGTGATCAGAGTGGATTGAGATACTTATTTTACCAACCAAAGGAAAGCTAGATGGTTGGCCACGATCAGTGAGTTCAACTTTGAGATCAGGTACATCAAGAGGAAAGAGAAAATGGTTGTAGATGCTCTTAGAAAGAGAGTAAAGGTGAATCAAATAACAAGTATGAGATCCTATGGGACATATTTACAACATTGGACATTGCAGGAAGGATAATAGGATGACAGGTATAGGGTGCTTATGCATAGGATATAACAAGGTACATGTGAACAGGATGTGGAATACTATCTCATAACAAATGACTTGGTTAGATTTAGGGACAAGATATATGTGTCATATGACAATGAGCTCAAGAAACTTATCATGAGGGAGTTTCATGTTAAGCCATATTCTGGTCACGCAAAATATCATAATAAATTGACAACAGTGAAGAAGTTATACTATTGGCCGAACTTGAAGAAATAAGTGGCAAAGTTTGTGGCTGGGTGCTTTGATTGTCAACAAGTAAAAGTAGAGTTTAAGAATCTAGCTGGTCTACTACATCCGATTTTGATTCCAGAGAGGAAATGGGAGATCATTTCCATGGACTTCATTATAGGTTTGCTGAGGACATCTAGACAACTTGATTCTATTATGGTTTTCATTGACAGGTTGACAAAGGTAACACACTTCATTCTAGTGAAGTATACTTATTCAACTAATGATGTAGCATAGGTCTATTGGTGTAGCACAGGTCTTCATCAAATATGCAGTGAGGTTGCACAGTGTTTTGAACTATATTGTGTTAAAAAAGGATTCCAAGTTCACTTCTAGATTCTAGAAAGTGATATTTTTCGATTTGGTTATAGATTTGGCTGCCAAAACAACTTATTATACATAGACAAATGGAAATACATAGAGGGTCAACAATATATTGGAGGACATATTGAGGATGTATGTGATGCATCAACAATAGAAGTGGGAAGAGTATCTTCCACTTGTTGGGTTTTCTTACAACAATGGGTACCATGAATATTTGAGGATGAGTTTGTTTGAGCAATTCTATGGGAAGATTTTTAATACTCCCATCAGCTGTAGTGATCTAATTAATAGGGGGTTGATAGGAATATACATGTTGGAAGTCATGGAACAAGAAATGAAGGTAATCTATAATAATTTGAAGGCAACACAGGACAAACAAAAAAGTTATGAAAACCAGAATAAAATGTTAAAGCAATTTCATGTTTGGGAACAAGTGTACTTGCACATCAATCTAGGGAAGAGCTCCTTGAGGATTACATCATGTGCCAAGGTGGCACCTCAATTTTTTGAATCTTTATGGATTCTTGAAAGGATTAGACCAATAGCCTATCGACTTTCACTACCTTCGATAATGAAATTATAAGATGTTTTCCATGTGTCATTTCTTAAGAAGTATGTTAAAGATGTTGATCATGTGAATTACTAGTCTGTATTGTAGGTCGAACCAGAAGGAGAATTCAAGCCAGAACTTGAGTGCATTTTGCAAAGAAAGATGCTCATGCTCTGAAACCGAGGAATTGAGAAAGTTAAATTATAGTGGAAGCACTTTGGGTCTAATCAAGCTACATGGGAGATGGTTGATCAGATGCAGGTTATGTATCCTTACCTATTTACTAGTTGAGAATATATTTTGGTGTGATGTTTTAATTTATGTATATATGTATGTGGATGTAAATACTTCCATGAGATGTGTTATAAGGCTTCAATAAGAAGTATGGGTGTCATGTCATTATGCTTGTTTTGTTGTTATGTTTTTCGTGTTGGTATTCTTCTCAATAAGATGATCATTTTAAATACTGCATCGAGCTAAGTTATAAAGCTCCATGGGTAGCATGTTTTGCTTTCAAGTAGTATTGTTTGTTGTAGGTCTCATCGAACACTGAGGATGGTGTTCCCCCAAGGAGGAGGGTATTATAACAACCCTGGTGAAAAATCCATGTAATAATGTTAATAAAGGAAAAATAATAACCAAGGGCATGGGATGCATATTCCTAGATGAATGTTAGGGAAAAACATAGTGGTGGGGATCACTTGTGGTTAATAAATGGTTATGGAAATTGGCAAAGGAAATGGAAAAGTCTTTGAAAAGGTATGAGACATTAATTGACATTTAAAATATAAAAATAATGGAAAATAGGAGAAAAGGGAGGCGAAAGGTCATAGGTTGCATGTGAGGAGGAAAATGAAGGACGATAATGGAAAATTGATGTTATCACCTAAAAAATGATGACCTAGCTATTTCTAAGTAGGTAGATCAAAATACACCATGTAGGATTAATTTTAACATAGTAAAATCACTTCACCATAAGAAATGATTTAGTAAACCATTTTTATTAAACTATTTTTTATTAAAATTAGAAAACCACATGAGAATAATCGAATAAAACATTATTTATTTAATTTTATTTAGCAATAATTATTAAATAATTATTTGATAACTATTCCTTGTAACATTTGACTAAATCACCTTGGAATAATTAAACAAATCACTACGATTTTATTATTCATTGATTTTATATTTGGAGTAATTATTAAATCACTATCTAATAATTATTTAAAATTCACACCTTTCTTAATCCTCATAAAGTGATTAATAAATCATTGTATTTGTTAACTACTTCAACCATTTTCTAAATAAAGATATTTGACCATTTTGAATATCTTTTCTCTCTCCAAAAAATATAATAAAGTATTCTTAACAATTACATCTTGATTTGGTCAATAATATTTTCTTATTTTCCATTTCATAATCTAACCTAATATTTTGTTATAAATAGGAGGGTTTTCCATTCATTCTTCACCATGATCAATATCATCATCACCACTCGGCTTCTCACGTTTGCACTCACACATGAGTTCTATCTTGTTTTGGGTTTTCTACATATTGAGAGAGAGGAATAGATCGCTGAAGCATAAGGACATCAAAGGACCCATCCCATGGAGGGGGATCTGCAGACCCTTATTGTAAACCTCCTTCACTAGGTGTTTTCTAATAAAAGGATTATTCATTTAAAGTTTTCTTCTATTGGGTTATTGCATCAATTATTTCTTGTTGTTTTCTATTTTGGATTGCATATGGTATTTTTGCTGTAGGGTTTTATTATTTTGTCATTGTAGATCTAAAGCATAAACAATGCTTGTAACATCAAACAATGATTGTAACATCCCTAGTCAAAAATTTGTGTAATAAAGTTAATAAAGGAAAAAATTATAACCATGGTCATGGGACACATATTCCAAGCCAAATGTTGGGAAAAACTATAGTGACATGGATCACTTGTGATGAATTAATGGCTATGGAAATTGATAAATGCAATGGAAAAGGCTTTGGAAAGGCAAAGTGGAATTCATTAGCATTTTATTTGTGAAAATAATGGAAAATAGGAGAAAAGGGAGGTGAAAGGTCACATGTTGCATGTGAGGAGGAAAACGAAGAAAATAGAGGCCTCATTAATAGAAAGGATTATGAGGATCAGTTTGTAGCCTTTTCTAGTTCAACATTTTGTCAGTTCATTTTTTGAGCTCTCATTTTCTACTCTCTCTCTGTCTCTCATACTCTTGGACACTTAGAATTTTCTTGATGAACTCTTATAGGAGTGTGGAATATTTGGTATTTGGAGAAAGAGGGCAAAGGAAGAGAAGGAAAGTGCAAGAGGACATCAGGATCAATAGCTACATTAGGTTTTTCTTGCAGGTACCGAGTTGCATGTATGATTCCTTACTAGTTTTTGCATGCATGGCACATGCGTGTGGTTTCTTGGTTATGAATTGTCATTGGCATGGAGGGTTTCCTATATTTATGCTAGATTTGCCTAGCCTTTTCATTTACTAGATAGCTATGGCATTGTGGGCTTCTTTCCTTTTGTTTTATCATTGGTTCTCACGTTCCTTATGGCTATGGGTTAAGTTACTAGTTCCTGGAAACTTTGGTTGAAAAACACTCTAGAAGCCCTGCAAAAACTTAGGTTGAGTTACTGGTATTGGAAGCCTTGGTTGGAAAAGCACTATAGAAGCCCTTGGTGGGTTGAGTTACTAGTCCTGGAAGCCCTAGTTGGATAAATTATTTAAAATCTAGAAAACAACTATGGGTTGAGTTACTAGTCCTAGAAGCCCTGGTTGGAACAAACACTTTGGAACCATGTACAACTTGGGTAGTGACAAGTCTGGTGATAATTAGTAATGTCTGGTTGTGAGCGTTGGCCGGATAAATCATTCTTGTGGACAAGACTGATCTCCCTAGTATTAATAGATATCTAGCAACAAGCAGGACAAGCAAATCTACTTTTCTCTAAACATATTGTGATTCATTAATCAAAACTAAAGAGGTGTTTTAGACCCTACCTTAAGTCCAACGCTAGTTTGTGGTAGCCATGCTCCAATAGCTCTTAAAGAGTTTCCTTTTAAGAACTTGGAATCACAAACAAGCACACATCAAATAACACCTGCATAGCTAATATAATAAATCATGTCCATCATGGTCATCAAGGAATCCATGAAATAAACCATAAAACACATCTTATTGAGAAAAATAAACTTGATTGTATTAACTTTGAAATAGAAGAACTTTACAACCTTTGGTGCCTTGATGCTGTACAAGCTCTCCCCAGGGTCCAAACATGAATCTCCTCTTCTTTGACAAGCCTCACTCTTTTCCAAATGAGATCAAAAGGTATGTAATCTCTCCTCTCAAAAGCTCAATTAGGAACATTAAGTTCCAATAGCATTTACCCTAAAAAATATTCAGGTTTCAACCTTTTAAGTAACTAGCCCAATGCTTCATTTTATAGTGCAAAAGAAGGAGGTTACATGTCCACCATTGAAGGGATAGAGTCCTCCTTCAAAGGGATAAGCTCCTCACATCAGAGATTATCTCCTTAAGGTATGGGATGCATGAACCTTTAAGGAGAGAACTTGCCACCTCAAGATTGCCTCTAGAAACTTCCAGAAATGACTCAAAGTGAGTTTTTAAGAATGTACTTGCACCTTTTTAACTTTTACAGGGGTCCGCACCCATAACACAGATACAGAGCGGTCAGGTGCACAGGGGACATGACCAATAGGTTCGGGATTGCAGGTAATGCTAAGAGAAAATGTGGAACCAGAGTTTTAGAGATTTTTAAGGTCTTTCTCTTATTTTCAAGGCTTGATATGAAGAATTGAGGTTTAAGACTTGCAAAGGACGAAGGTATGACTTATGATAGACTCACACTAATTGCAGAATGTCAAGGTGACAATTTTTGTGCAACAAATTGTCCCCTAAAGTGCGAAGTCTGTAATAGATGAGGATGGGTTTGCCATCTAAGAAGAGTGAAGTACTTTATCATTTCAAGGATCTTCCTGTGGACACCCCGTTCAGAACCTGTAAAAACATTCAATACAATATATATATAATATATATATATATATATGAACCATATCATCGTTGAGGTAGGCATTCCCATACTCAGATCAAAACTGACTAGAAAACCATCTAAACTACACTGATACAAGAATGATTTTGTACTACATCACGAGTATAGACATATGTAGACACAGTTTGGGCACAACTATTTGTTTATGAATAGTCCACTGTATAATGAATAAAAAAATTCCTCACAGCCTGGATGGTGGAAACTAGATCCAGGGTCTTAATTTTTGCTTCCTGAACTAGTACGATTCTGTCCATGTGAATGAATGTGTCGAAGTCGAACATGGTAGAAACCACTTGATTACCAGTCAATGATGTGAACTGTTAACAAGTGTGAGAGGAACCACCAGTAATGTCATTGGCCCTCAAAGTACTTAGTACAATCCATGAAATGTGAATAAATGAGTTGATGTCGAACACGTCACAGAATCCTTTGATCGAAGGCCAATGATGGAACTTGTCGTCAAAGGTGAGAAATTTGCCATTGAGGCATGTAGATTCCAAGGTACTGACGATTTCTAGATCATATTTCTAGATAATGAGTTGGAGTCGATAGAAAGTGATCCATCGTAGATAAGCCCACAACACGAAATCATAGATCAAGTTTTGAAGAAATATATTTGGCAAGGACTAACTCAGGGATGGTCAAGATGGATGACAAATATTTTGAAAATGAATGGTTTATTTAAACTGACCTCTTGAACACATAACGACACTGCAGATGCTTTGGTGACAATTGACCCAAAGATAATACCCAGAAACTGGCTGAAGACTTTCAATATGCTTTGATTAAATGTTAGGCAAAGGATTTCCCAACCCAGGTGAACAAAAAGTGTCGTGTTCAAGAGTGATTAACTACTTTTCTAAACACAAAGTATAACAAACAGCACATTGGTCTCTCCTTTCCCCCATCATTTCTGGCAAGTACCTCTTTATTTTTGACAAGCTTGAGGAGGAGAACATTTGCTTGATTATAAGCTTATCCTTCGGATGAGTCCATCTTAGTTTAAAATTCTAACCCTCAGAAGGAGTGGTCCGCTCTTGTTTAAAATTGAACAGGTCCTTTACTGTTGAATTTTAACGAGTCCAGTATAGGAAAATCTCGATGTTTTTAAATTTTAGGGATTCAGAAGAAAAACTTAAGAAAACTCCACGGTTGTCCTTTTTCATAAATTTGTGTCCCCGAAGCCTGAAAAAGTATAAAATGATACTTGAGAGAACTTCTTGATCATTACGATCAAGGAGTACTTTTCATAGTGGCCTTGATCCGAAAAAGTAAAAAAGCGATCAAAGACATGTCGTTTTATTACCAATATCGAACTTGAAATGACAAAAGTATGGCAATCTTTTCATGTTTATATGGCCAGAAAGGAGTTTTAAGTGGACTATCCTTTTAATTCTGTTTTAACGAGTTTAAAAGGAGAAACTCGGCAATCTTTTCATATTGTACGAGTCAGAAAGAGCTTAAGGAGGACTCCTATATTTCACTTTTTTGTAAATTTTGAAAGAGTCCGAAAAAGTGAAAAATTATGCTCTTTGTTGAAAATGATCAATTCTCCCTAAAAACCCAATATTCTACACAAAAACCTAAAACATTACTCATACCTATTTAAAATAAATAAAAATGCATCAAAATTTACCTCTTTAAAGTGAAAAATAAACAAATTAAAAATGCATTTATTCAAAAAATCTTATAAAAAGGGCTTTTGTAAATTCATTTTTACCATTTGACTTCAGAGTGAAAAGTAAGAGTTTTTGGTAAGAAAATTCCTGTGAAGATTGCGGAAAATCCAACTGTTGGAATCGAAAACCGTCAACTCCAGGTAATCCACATCATTCCTATCTTGCATTTCAACCGTTTAATTTTCATTTTAGGGCTTTAAAATTAATTTTTAAGGAAAATTTTGGTTAAAAAAAATCGCTCGCGTCCGCAGGTGCAACATGTGGCCCCTGCGGACCCCGACTTTTTTGTACAGAGGAAAACGTCGGAGTCCCACAGCTACTCTTAAGGACGAGTGTGGACCTACACACTGTCCCTAACTAGTGGGTGTGGACCCCACGAAATACGTTTTAAAACCCCAATTTTTTTATTTCCGCCCAAAAATTTTGAAATTAAAATGTTCTAATCCATCTTTTTTCGCAATGTAGATATACAAAATGCTCGTTTGGCAGGAACGAGAATACAAAGATATGGATCTAGCCGCATTAATTCATCCACCTACAATACGGGCATTAAAAACATGCAGGCTATTTAAATTCTAGGCCATACCCGACATGAGGGCTCAGGTAGACTTTCTGCAATGGCTGGTAGACAGGTGGAGCACAAAAGACCAGTGTTTCATAATTGGTGGCCACCGGCTTGAAATCGAGCCAGAGGAAATTTATTTTCTGATTGGTTTTCCCAAGAGAGGTGGAGGATTATCTCTATTTGAGACTAGGCCAGGCGGCCAGTCTGTCGCTAGTTTCCGACTAGAGTTTTGTAATGACCAAACTGCAGACAAACAGATAGATATTAAGACTATCTCCTGTCCTGAACTTAAATTGATCGCATTTAATGTCACTAGACTATGCAGGAGCACAACATTGAATCTAGCTACTGGATCCCAAATGCACATGGTAGTAGACTGTTCCTGAGGCACCATATTCAACTGGTGCCAGGCTGTGTTGGCAAATGTAAAAGGCCAACTGACTAGAGCAAAGAACAGACAACTAAAAAAATTTGGATATGGTTTCTTGTTTGTGAGCTTTGGCCTAGAGAGGGTCCTTATGTTGGTCTCACAACAGCTTTCCGTTGAGGATGGACTTCCCCAAGAGCCTAGGATTATGCGCTGGGTGGCAGTGATGGTCCGTCATCTTGAGGAGGGTACAGAGGTTGTCCGATTTCCACCTGAGTATTTTCATTGGTTGGGGAACCAACTTTTCGTGATTCGGGACTTTCCATATGCTGGGATGGATTATCATGGTGATCCAGACAAGGCTCTTCCACTAGGAGAGCAATGGGATGATTCAGGTAAAATCATTTTCAACATTTTCTATATTTTTAACTAATTTTTTTTATTGTTTTTTAAATCATCGAAAACTGATAGTAAAAGGTTTTAAATGCAGATTTGGGTTCCACGGAAACCAGCCGCTCTCCAGCCCTATGAGAGAAGACACCCTGTTGCTGCGGCACGGGCTCCATAGGACCAATCAACAGAGACCATAACCGAATTGGAGCATCATCTAGAGCATTTGACAGTAGATATCCCAAAGACTAGTATAGATGATATTCCTCTTAGGTTACAACGCTATGTGATTGGGCCCAGGACCTTTTAGGAGGTTCCTTTGTAGGGTGGCCCGAGCAGTGGTTTCTTATCGTGATCATCATCAGGGATAGGATGATCGCCTTTGTAGACTCATATGACATTTTATCTTTTTTTACTATCATTTTTGCTGATCATAAGGTGTTTTTCAACCTATGATCAAAGACGATGTATATTTGACACACTTCTATGCTATGATATATCACTATTACTGGCTATCTTATATACATGTTTACGAAATGTTTTTAAATTTACTGTCTTGATTATTGCAAATGTCTATTTAACATTCGAGAAGCAACTGCATCTGCTAATGTATTTAAATATCTTGGAATATGTTGATATTCAATGTAGTCAAACTCACGTTCCAAGAGACAAACTCTCAAAAATAATCTTAATAACGCTGGATTTCTAATGGCATAAACACTGTTAAGCTGTAATACAACGAGTTCAGAATCTAACCTAACAATCAAACTCTGAATCCCAAATGAGATGGATTCAGATAATAACTCAATCACTCCACTATACTCTACAATGTTATTTGTTGTTTGATCGAGGCTTACCCCATGCATAGATACTAACTCATCAGAGGGTGAATAGATAACCCAAGCTGCGGAAGAAATGTTCTGTGTACTACAAAAAGCACCGTCAGCAAAACCAATGTATGTTTGAAGAGACGTCCACATCTGCAATATCAAGAGTAAAATCAAGATAAGCAGGAATAATGATAAAACACTCTCCAAACTAGGCACACTTTCTAATCTAAAACACACCAGCTAGAAAGAAACTATTCTAATAAAAATCTCCACACCAAACTTTAAGCATAATATCTGTTCAAATAAAGCCCATTTGTAGGTCTACCTAAAGAGACACCGTCAAAATCTACTAATTCATAGGCCCCTTTTGCAAGCTTACGCTTAAAAACAAAAGGACCATGCCACATGGGTACAAATTTTCCAGCCCCTAGCTTATCGTTTGCTTGATCGTATAGTAAAACTAAGTCTCCTTCCGAAAACTTACGAGGTGTAATATTTCAGTCATACTGAGCTTTTATCCATTTTTCATAAGTCTCGATTGCTAATGCAGCATCACGTCGATTCTCATCTAGCTGAGCTAAGTACAACAAACATTTTTCCTCTTCGAAAGTGGTTGGGAGTAATTCTATGGCTATTTTCAACGAAAGAATTTCGCATTCAATGGGTAACACTGCTTCCAACCTGTAAACTAGTTGAAAAGGAGTGAAACCAGTTGATGTTTTGACTGAGGTTTGATATGCCCAAAGCACTGGAAATAACATATTATGCCACTTCGACTGATGAATACCAATGATTCGTTGGATCATAGTGACTAGAAATTTATTAATTACTTCAACCAGACCATTAGCCGGTGGGTAATATGGAGTAGAATTATCGTGACGCAGGCCAAGTTGATCTGTTAGTTTAGTCATCATGATGTTTTGAAAATGAATTCCATGATCAATGATAATCGCTTGAGGAACACCGAATCTAGCAATTATATGATTGAAAACGCAAATTGCAGCAGTTTTGCTATCTGCCAAAAATGTAGGCATCGCCTCGGCCAACTTGGTAAAATAATCTACCGCAAGGATGATATACGCATGCCCCCTGGCCGAGTGAGGGTTACATGTAATAAAGTCGATACGCCAATTCGCAAAAGGACCGACGACAATTATAGGGTGGAGAGGAGTAGGTGGAGCATACATTTTTCGATCAAAAATTTGGCAATTGTGGCATTTCTGGACTGCATTGATACAATATTTAAATAAGGATGGCCAGAAATAACCAGCGCAAAATATATTTTGGGCTGTGGCATACCCAGACATATGACCGCCACACGCTCCAGAGTGACAGTCATTCAGAACCTTTTTAGCTTATTCATGAGTTAGACAACGGTGAAAATCAATATCCGTTCCATGACGATAGAGTGTATCTCCAATAATATTGTACTGTTGGGATTGGAAACGTATTTTCCTTCACTGGGATTGTGAGATTTTAGGCCGAAAAATTGGGTTTGGAGATAGACAATTATATCTCCATACCATGGATCAAGAGTACTGATAAGAAACAAGGATTCATCCGCAATGGGTTCTTCTGCCACAGTTTTAGTGTCAGTACGTGAGAAATCACACATCAGTTCCACAAAAACCAAAGATTTCTTTGGGTTGGATTTCTCAAATTCCAAGTCAAATTCCTACAGGATAAGTATCCATTTGGAATACTTGCCCCATAGCAATTGTTTAGTCAAAATATATGTCATAGGGTTACAGTCAGAAATTACTGTGGTTTTGCGTAATAAGGTGTAGCGATGAAAACTTTGGACAACTTGAACAGCTGCCAAGGCCAATTTCTCCACAAGTGAATATTTAAGCTTAGTCGAATTCAGAGTTTGACTAAGATAGTAAATCACATGTTCATTGTTGAATTCATCTTCCTAAACTAAAACCATCCCAGTGGTGGAATGAGAAGCGGTGATGTACAAAAAGTAGTCATGGTTGTAGTTGGGAGGATGCAATAACGGTGCATGGGCCAACGTGTGTTTAAGTGCATCAAAAGATTTGTTAGCTATCTCATCCCAAAAGAACGGAGTATTTTGTTTCAATGACTTGGTAAAACGTTTGGTTATCTCGGCGTAGTTAGGAATGAAATGACGTAAAAAGTTTGCTTTCCCTTACAAACTTTGGAGTTGGCAAAGAGTCAAAGGTGAAGGTAATTTGACAATAGCTTCAACCTTCGAGGGATCAACACGAATGTCAGCTTTTGAGACAAAAAATCCCAGTAAACGACCCGTTTCTATACAGGAAACAAATTTGTGTGGATTCAACCTAATTCGATAATGCCTACATCTGAAAGGATGGCTTGTAAATGAGTGAGATGATCGGCTCTACGTAATGAGTGAGTAGGTAAATCATCAAGATAAGGCTGCACAATGTGCTTGATGTCATGAAATGTGTAGGACATAGCCCTTTGAAAAGTTGCTCTGGCATTCTTCAATCGAAAAGGTAACTTGCAATAAACAAATGTCCCCCATGGACAAATGAAAGTCGTTTTAGGTTGATCAGCAGGGAGTATGTTAATTTGATTGTAACCAGAAAAACCATCCATAAAGGAGAAAATTTCACTACTGGCACAATCATCAATAATTTGATCGATATAGGGGGTTGGATAATTGTCTTTAGGACAAGTTCGATTAATATCCGTCTAATCAATACATATTCTTATCATTCCTTGCTTCTTGTTAATAGGAACAATATTCGATACCCAATCCGTTAAAGGAATTAGATAAATGAAACCTACTCGAAGTAATTTCTCAACTTCAACTTTAATAGCAGCAACGTTTCTTGGATGTATCTGACACAAACGTTGCCAGACAGGTTTAGCATCCAGGTAAGTTTTAATTTCATGGTAAAAAATTGGTGGATTGATTCCTGGCATTTCTTCATATGACCAGGCAAACACGTCGCAGAATTACTGAAATAGGGATTTATAAGTTTGGAGTTCTTTGTCCGTATAGGAAGCACCTATATGAAAGTTTTCAATAATTCCGGGTTTCACTGAAATGTCAATAGGAATCATTCGAGAAATATTTCCCAAATTCAACTCAGAATCAGGATGTTGTAATGGATTCTGTGGTTCTTTGACATAATCAGTGGTAAAAATAGATGAGAAATCATTTTCAAAATGATCAAGCTCAGGTACAAATGAAGATCGATGATGAAGATCTTACTATGGTAAATCATCAATAGACAAAAGTTCACGAATTTACTCATCAGTATGAACAAGCTCAGAAAGAGTTGTTGAATCTGAGGTTGAGTTTGAAAGTGATTCCCCATGGACCACATGCATTGGATCGATTTCGGTTGAACAAGAGTCGGGAAATCACTGTATTGCTTGATATGCAACTTCAAAGGGACTCAAGGGCATTGCATCACCAAAAGAGTCCACCTCAGAATCGGAAGGTACGATCTAAGGATCATCAAAAGCAATAGTGTTTGATGAAATCATATGAATGGTTGCAAAAGAAGGTGATATGTTAGGAGGAGGAAATGAAAACGTTCCTAGTAAACCAGAATCTTTAACCAATACCACCCCAATATCCTTATAAGGTATAGCTGTTTTACTGACATGTTGGATACTATTAGAAGAGGCTGGGTCGGATGAAAAATAATTTAACTGGTCTACTGTAATGATATTTCCATTATGAGGAAACTTAATAAGCCAAAAGGCCGATGAAACAACAACAGTCATAGCGTAAGACCAATTGTGACCCAACATAAGGTTGTAATCTAGAGGGGAATCAACCACTTCCACATCTAGATTTACAGTTTTTCCTTCTACCCCTATAGGTAAATCGTGCAAAATGCCAAAAGGATGAAACCCACAGCCATCAAAATCCTTTAGAATTGTCGGGGATTGATTGAGTGTAGGAGATCCAAGCGATCTCCAACACTGAATTGACGTAATACATGTAGAAGCTCCCTCATCAATCACAGTCCGAAAGCAAGGTCTATTTTTGACTAACACTGGGATCTGGAAAGTCATTTGATGAGGTAGGTGAGGTGTACTATTTTCTAAATCGAAGATTATAAGGTTGGAATCTTGAATATCAATAACTCTTATAGCAGACAATAGCAATTTACGTTGTGCTGGGCATGATTGCAGTACCTCCAAAGATGACATTGCTGAAGGGGAAATAGCTAAATCTCAACAATGTTATAATTCTAAGCAGCTCTCGCATGTGGATTGAAAACTGACTTTCGAAGTATACAGTTAGCAGGTAGTTTAATTACTAAGTCTGGGCTAGGTTTCTCGATCTGTAGTGGATCAGAACTAGGAGTTGAAGTTGATGGGTTTGAATTAGAAGATTCTTCTTCCTTACCACCAACAAGATTCTTACTACCATAATCATGCGATCGCGTCACAATCATGACATGGGAAATCATCATAATTGGTTCTTCTTAGGCATTTGAGGAAGAACCTATCATCTTACTATCTTGATTAGGAAAAATATCTTTCAAGACAGCAGGCATTTGAGAACCTTTGATGATTTTCAGAACCTTAGCTTGATGTGGACAATCTCTTGTAAAGTGCTCCTCGTCACAAATGAGACAAGGATAGCGAGGTTTACATTTCTTGTTAGTAGATTCAGTTTTATCTGGTTTCTCTTTTGAGTTTTGTTTATTTTTCTTCTTCCCCTTCTTTTTACCGATAGATTTTGATTTGTCTATAGATGATTCTACGACATGAATATCTGCAGGAATTTTAGTGAAATATTCTCCTATCAGGGAATCTGGTAAAGTTATAATAGGAGAAGAACTCTTTGCAGATTTCTTCTCACTTTTGGGACTAACTAAACCAATCATACCATTAGCGGCATGAGACCCTGAAGGAGCTACAGTTATTTGATTTTGTTTCGAAAGATCGGGGATTTTTTCATGTAAAGTACCCGACTACGTATAAACGAGGTCAAGGTACTGAGCCTAAGAAATTAATTGCTCTTCAGTAACAACTCCTGCCTTAGCTACATCCTCAGTAATTTTAGGTAATAATGATTTAACAAACCATTCTACAAAAATTTGATCCGGGATAAAACCTTTCACTAAACGTCGTCGACGTCGCCATTCATGAATATGATCTGAAATATATGTGGACATTGACTATTTTAATGAAGTTAATAATGCCATTGTCATATCTGACAGGCAACTGAAAATGAGTTAAGAATGAAGTGGCTAACTGACTAAAATTGTAAAAAGATCTTCACGATAACTCAATGTACCACTTGGCAGTGAGACCAATTAGAGTGCATTGAAAAAGATGTAAGCGAATTGAATCATATATTATGGAATTGGATGCACACCAGAGGTGATAAGTCATCACATGATTTGACGGATCTTCTCCTGGCTTACCCTCAAACTTCAAAATATCACTGGGCAACTTATTAGGCATTGGTGACCAATACGAAAGATAATAAATTGGATTGTTAGTAAGGAGCGACAAATCAGGTAAATCCAAAGTTGCAATAAAAGGTAACTAATGGTTAGGGTCTCGAAAACCTTGGGTCACAAGACCAGCTCTAGGAGGAGGATATCCAGGATAACCTGGAATTGGATTTGTATTAGGAATATTATATCCTCCTAGAGAACCAGGATTAACCAGAACAAACTGGGGTTGTTGAGGTTGCTGATAAGTATATACAGGGTATGGTTGATACTGATAAACTGGGTTTTGCACAGCAGGACTGTATTGATACTGTCCCTAGTACAGTTGATAAGTGAATTGTGGTTGACTTGTGACAACCGTACTTGGACCAGGTAGTCCTACAGGCATCTAAACTGAAGTCTGAATTGTAGGTTCATACTGGGGTAAAGAGGTCTGACGAGTTGATATAGGAATAGTAGAAACTAGAGCTGTCGATACTCTAGAAGTAGGTGGGGTAGATTGAACAGAAGCTACAATAGTTGCAGCAGTCGTTTGAGGCAGAGTTCGAGGTGAACTAGGCCCAGACTGATGAACTACACCAGGTGCAGAAGTTTGAATAGTAGGCTAGACAGGTTGCTGGGTTGGACCAGAAACCAAAGGTTGTCCAGGTTGATATGAAAACTACACATTGGGTTGCAAAATCTATTGAGTTGAATCCAACACCATGTTCATTCCGGGGTATGGACCCATAAAAGGTTGAGCATATTGAGGACCATAGCTAGGTTGAGTGTAGGGCTGATAATTGAAAGGTACATTTCCAGCTCCTTGTACAAATGGTTGACTAGAAGGTGGTTGGAAACCTTGAGTTGGGTATTGAACTTGAGGTTGATAACCTTGAGGAACGTACTAAAACTGGGGTTGACCTTGAGGTATATATTGATACTGGGGTTGACCTTGAGGTATATACTGAGTCTGGGGTTGACCTTGAGGTATGTACTGTCCCGAAGGTTTCACCCCAAGCGGTATTTGACTACCTTGAGGTTGCCCCCCAGGCGGTAATTGAGCACCTTGAGGTTGCCCCCTAGGCGGTAACTAACTACCTTGAGGTTGCCCTCTAGGCGGTAACTAACTACCTTGAGGTTGCGGATTTGGAATAACACTAGACATCATGATAATTTCTTCTACGCTCAACGGTTGAGTTCCATTATTACCAGTTCATACCCCATGTTCAATGGGTTGAGGAGATGCTCCTGAAAAAGTACCAAAAAGTGACTGATACCTAGAAGGAATAGAAGGACCGCCATATAAAAATGTTTCTGGTGTTTGGGAAAACATGGATGATTGTTTTGACATATTCGAAGGAGGATAATAACCTCTGGGCGTAGGATAAAAAGGAATACGAGGTGGTGAAGAAACAAGACCTAGATTTTCTAAAAATTTCGTCAATGATACGTACCAAGTGTCACTTCTAAAAGGACTATAGAAGATTGATTCATGCTCCCTAAGTCCTAAAGTTGGTTGATTTTTCAGGCAGAGTTATATCTTCATCGAGACTAACAAGCTCTTCAATATAAATGAGTCTAGAAGGAAGATTTTGGGTAATGACACTTCCTACCCTGGGTGAACCAGGACCATTAGAAGTTGGAGAAGAAAATCCAGAGGATGGAGTAGCAGCAGGTTCAGTTTCAGGTTCAAAAATTTTAGGTTCCTCAATTAATTCACTAGTAGGAGAAATACTACTAGTAACTTCTGAAAATGAAGTTGGTTCAGAAATGTACTCTATTGCTTGAACTGGATAATCAGGGTGAATAATTAAAGATGATTCTCCAGCTTCTGGTGACCCAACTCTACTGTCACTAGGTGTTACAAGAGCTCTTACCCCTTCAAGTTGACTTGGTGTATATTCGGGAGGATGCCCCTGAAGTCTACAGGATTGTCTCGATAATCAGCCACGATTAAATATTTAATTACCTCACACGCAAACAAAGAAAATCTCAATAAAACCACCTAAAGTCTCTAAAGAACCAAATAATTGAATCAAACACCTAAAAATCTAAGAGTTCAAACCACACACAAACAGTAACTTTCCGTACCGAAAACACTATTTGGTGATGAAATCCAATGTCGCAGAATTCAATACAGAAATGACGGCTGGAACAGTTACCCCGACAAC
>APFE030910516.1:58101-74794 GCA_000404065.3 Pinus taeda | reverse complement strand
AAAAAATCATTCATTCTTTCATGAGCAGATTGAGAGAAGGAGAGCAAGAGAGCAAGGGAGATTTCTGGACAAGAAGAAGAAAGAGGCAGCAGTTTGGCACACATACCAGGCAGCTCTTCAGCAAAATCAGAACAGCAGAAAGACAAGCAGAACAGCAGCAAGAACAAGCAAAAAAAGCTGATTTTTTGCTGAAAACTGAGAAGTTTCCAGGTGGTCTGTTGGGCTGAAAACGGATAAGTTTGCTTGCTGAAACAAAAAAAAAAATAATAATAATAAAATAAAAAATAAAAAATAAAAATTTGTTGTAATTTTTGTTGAAATTTTCTTGCTGTAAAAAGGCTTTTTTCATAAATAAAAAGAGCTCTCAAACTGGTTTTCCCCAAGAGTTGTAAGGGGTTTTTCCAAAGGGTCCCACATTGCCAAAAATATTCAAGTGTTTTAAATGTGTTTAATGGCTGTTTATTACTGGCGATTTTTGATTTTTGCAATTTCCAAACATTCTGTAAATTTTCCAGAATTTGTGTTTTCAGCAAATTTATTTTTTCCAGCTTGTTGAATGTATGGTTATGGGAAAAAGCATTTAACTACATGGGAGAAATAAGGAGAAACTGAAAACCGGGGTGGGAAAACAGAAATTTTTACAAAAGGTTCTTCTCAGCCTTTTGATCCAGCGAGGAAGAAAAATGTGCAGTGCAATCACTGTCACAAATTCGGTCACATGAAGAAAGATTGCCGACAGAGGATTGCTTCTGAACAGAAGAAACAGGGAGGGCCCCATCATACAGCAAGTGTTGCAGAACATTCCGAGCAGACAGAATCTGCCTTTTACGCCTTTATGGTCAAAAGGTCTTCAGATCATGTCCCGTCTTCAGCCTAGTACATTGACTCTGGTGCATCACACCATTTCTCTCACAGGCATGACTGGTTTATTGACTTCTCACCTTTCAGTGATTCAGTAGTATTCGGCGGAGGTGAAGAGTACACAGTGGTCAGCAAAGGTACAGTTCGGATCCAGTCTGGTGGACGCACACTCATCTTCCTGAATGTGTACTATGTCCCTGGTATGGAAATTAATCTACTGTCTATCAGCCAGATTATGAGGAACTCTCCTCAACTCGATGTAGTGTTCAGTGCGCACAAGTGCTCCATTATCGACAGGGACACTAGTCTTACGGTTGCTGTTGGCCTAGAGGATCATGGTCTATACAGGCTTCTTGACACTGGGGATTCTCCAGAGGTGGCTCTAGCAGCTCGTGTTTCTCCCATCAGCTCTCTGTGGCATCAGCGATATGGGCATCTCAACATGCAGTATCTCTCTCAGCTCTCTCGAGAGGGACTTGTGTCAGGGTTACCTGATATTCAGACTCAGCAGCTGGGAGTATGCGGCGCCTGTCAAGCTGGCAAGCAACATCGGTCTTCATTCAAGGATGGAGAATCTTGGCGCGCATCTAAGGTACTCCAGTTAATTCATGCTAATATTTGTGGTCCTATGAATACATCTTCTATTACTGGTTGCAAATATTTTTTTATTGTAGATGATTTCAGTAGAAAGATGTGGGTGTATTTTCTAAAATATAAATCTGATGTATTTAGTATCTTTCAGAAGTTTAAAACCTTAGTTGAAAAAGAGTCTAGCTGTAATATCATGACTCATAGGACAGATAATACGGGGGAATTTTGTTCTTCTGCTTTCTCCAACTTTTGTGATACTCATGGCATCAAACACCAGTTAACTACACCCTACACTCCTCAGCAGAACAGTGTTTTCGAACACCACAACCGTATGGTTGTTGAAATGGCTCATTCCATGTTACAACACAGGAGTGTTCCAAACAAATTCTGGGCTGAAGCAGTATTTACTGTTGTCTATCTTCTTAACCGATCACCTACTCAAGTTGTTAAAGGGAAGACTCCCGAAGAGGTTTGGAGTATTTGGCTCGGTTGCATATGTTTGGATTCCAACTACTAAGCGCTCTAAGTTGGATTCCAAAAGCCAGAAACTCATGATGACAGGGTACAGTGATCATCACAAGGCCTATAGGTTGATAGATATATCCACTGGCCGTCTTAACTTCAGTCAGGATGTAGTATTTGATGAAGACAGAGGATTCTTTCAGTCTCCTCCTTCTGAGCAGTGTTCTGAGGATCAACCTCACAATGTTCTTCTTCCAGTAGGTCCACCTGATGGGAGGGATGATGCAACATCAGTGTTTGATGATACTCTACCTGAGCTTCCTCCAGAAAATAACCCTCCTCTTGCTGCACCTATTGTTCCTGAGCCCTCTCCACCTCCTCCTGAGATTGGTTCCTCTACTCTCCAGCCTAAGTGGTGGGCTAAAACCATTGGTGATCTCCGAGATAATGAGCTCCTTGAAGGTAGAACTTCTAGACATAAGAGCAAACAGCAGTCTACAGTAAATTTTGCTCTTATGGCTAACCTGCACAGTATTTTTGAGCCTCAAACCTATTTAGAGGCTAAGGGTACACCTGAGTGGGAATAGGCTATGGAAGCTGAATTCCAAAGTCTTCAGAAGAATCACACTTGGACCCTTTCTGATCTTCCTGCAGGGAAAAAGCCCATTAGCTGCAAATGGGTGTATAAAGTGAAATACAAAGCAGACAAAACCCTAGACAAATATAAAGCTCGACTTGTTTCTTGAGGGTTCTCACAGAAGGAAGGCATTGACTACGAGGAGACCTTTGCTCCTACAGCCAAGACGAGTACCATACGGCTTATCCTTGCCTTAGCAGCTCAGTTCAATTGGAAAGTCCATCAAATGGATGTAAAGAGTGCTTTTCTAAATGGTGAATTACAAGAAGAAGTCTACATGACGCAGCCTCTAGGATTCAAGGTTGTCAGTCAAGAACAGAAAGTCTGTAGATTAGTCAAAGCACTCTATGGTCTAAAACAAGCTCCTCAGGCTCGGTACATGAAAATTGATGTACCTCACAGATCATGGTTTTCAAGGAAGTCCATCTGATGCAAACCTGTATATCAAGCATACTGGTGATGATATTCTATTTGTGGTTGTCTATGTGGATGACCTTATCATTACTGGCAGCTCAACACATTTGATCCATGGGATCAAACAGGATTTGTGCAGCACTTTTGATATGACAGATTTAGGACTTCTCCATTATTGTTTGGGGGTTGAAGTCTGGCAGACTGAGAACAACATCTTTCTCTCTCAATCCAAGTATGCCAGACATCTTGTGGACAGATTCTGAATGCAGGATTGCAAACCTGCCACAACTCCTATGGAACCAGGGCTCAAACTTTCAGCTCAGTCATCCTCACCCCATGTGGATGAAACTTTATTTAGGCAATTAGTGGGCAGCCTCATCTACCTTACTACCACTAGACCTGACATCAGTTTTGCAGTGAGCTACATTTCCCACTTCATGTCAGCTCTTAAGGCTGATCATTGGATCGCAGCAAAGCATGTGCTGCGTTATGTGCGTGGCAATCCTGATTATGAACTTCTGTACACTCGAAGTTCCGATCCTATACTCAGTGGTTACACAGATTCTGACTGGGCCGGTTCGGTTGATGACCGCAAATCTACAGCTGGGTATGTGTTTAGTCTAGGATCCAGTGCTATCACCTGGACTAGTAAGAAGCAGTAGGCAGTGGCTCTTTCCTCAACAGAAGTAGAGTATCGGGGAGCAGTTAAGGCATTCCGATCCTATACTCAGTGGTTACACAGATTCTGACTGGGCCGGTTCGGTTGATGACCGCAAATCTACAGCTGGGTATGTGTTTAGTCTAGGATCCAGTGCTATCACCTGGACTAGTAAGAAGCAGTAGGCAGTGGCTCTTTCCTCAACAGAAGTAGAGTATCGGGGAGCAGTTAAGGCATCTTGTGAGGCAGTTTGGCTTCGACGTATGCTTGCAGATATGCATGTTTTCCAAACAAGTCCTACTCCCTTGTTCTATGATAATCAGGGAGTGCTCAAACTTGCCAAGAATCCAGTCTTTCATGAACGAACAAAGCATGTAGAAATCCATTATCACTACATTCGCCAGCTTGTTGAAGACGGATCCATTCAGTTGCGATATGTTCCCACAACGGAGCAGCCCGCCGACATCTTCACTAAGCCTCTTGGCCCTGATAGGTTTGTAAAATTCAGAGGGTCTATTAGTGTTGTAAATAGATTGAGCATTAAGGGAGGGTATTAGAATAATGCTATGTATGCTATTTAGTAATTAATGCTCATTCTTATTAGTTGTTTCTAGTTTTATCTTTTTAACAGTTTCTTAGAAGAAATTGGTTGTTTCTATTTCCTAATAGAAACTTGATGTTTCTATTTCTGTAAATATCTCTGTATTACTTATTGAGCTTCATTTGCTCATGTAAATCAATTGAATTCATTCATTGATTAAGCATTGTTTCTAAAGGATGGACAGATCCAGCACGACACTCAATCATCAACTTCGTGGTGTCTTTCTTGAATGGTCCAGTTTTCTTGAAAGCAGTGGATACACTTGGAGAATACAAGGATGCACAATTTATTGGTGAGTTATTTATTAAAGTTATTGAAGATGTAGGTGATGATTCTTGTGTGCAAATCATTACAGATAATGCACCTGTTTGCAAGGCTATTGGCATGATTATGGAAGCTAAATATCCACAAGTGTTTTGGACACCTTGCATTGTCCATTCATTGAACTTAGCACTGAAATCCATTGCTTCTGATGTGCTTTGGATTGGTAACATTATTGAGGACGCACGACATATCTGTAACTTTGTGCAAAATCATACAAATGCCCTCACTATCTACAAGGAGTACACCAATATATCATTGTTGAAGATTGTTGATACACAGTTTGCCTCTTCATTCATGATGTTGAAGAGGTTGAGGGAGGTCAAGACCACTCTTGGGTCCATGGTTATTTCTGAGTTTTGGTCTTTTTGGAGAAAGACAGATCAGGTAGCCTCTAAAAGAGTGAAGGACACAGTGCTAGATGATGCTTGGTGGGAGAGGGTAGATCTAATTATTCGGATCATGGACCCTATCATTCCTTTGCTTCGATTTGCAGATATAGACAAAACCATCCTAGGAGAGGTTTATGAGGGATGGGATTCCATGATTGAGTCTGTGAGGAGCATTATTCTATAGAGTGAGTGCCCCGAGTATGAGACATCACTAGAGGCCTTCTGTGATACCATACATGATATTCTTGTCAGCAAATGGGACAAGAATTGTACACCTTTACATTGTTTGGCTCACTCATTGAACCCCAAATACTACAGCCATGAGTGGCTGAATGGTGGACCTTCCCGCAGATTCCCTCCTCACATGCATGGTGAAATCTCTCAGGTGAGGAAAGAGGCATTCAGGCAGATTTATCAGGATAGTGCATTGCTTGCTGAGGTGGAGGATGCCTTTGCAGAGTTTTCCAGTGGCAGTGGTTGATTTGGAGGTTATGATGTGATTAGAGACAGGGGAGCTAAGAAGCCCTATTCTTGGTGGGCAAATCATGGGGCAACAAGCCCTCCTCTTCAGCAGTTAGCCATGAGGCTCCTCTCTCAGGTGACTTTATCCTCTTGTTGCGAGAGGAATTGGAGCACATATGGGAATTTGTATAGTGTGAAGAAGAGCAGGCTCGAGCAGTCCAGGGCAGAGACAATGTTGTATGTGCACACCAACCTTCGTCTTATTTACAGGCAGAGGGAAGAGTGGTTGAGGGGAAAGACAAAGATGTGGGATGTCTTTCCTGATGATATGGGTCTGGACACCAGTGTTGAGTTGGCATTGGCCAACATGGATCTCAATGACCTAGTGCTAGAGCCTGTTAGATTTGATGACTTAGAGGGGTCAACCTCCACACCAGCAGATGTAGAGGCGACTATGGATACAGAGGAGGAGGATGCAGAGGAGAGCAATGGGGACCATGATGATGAGGATAGTGATGTTGATTCTGCTGCTGATTGATGCCTTGAGGCTTGTATACTTGTAGTTGTTTTATATTTTCTATTTCTATTTGCCATTGGCATGGCACTAGCACTACCTATGTAACACATTTTGATTTGATGACTTAATGAGAAAACTACATTTGTCAGTGTGTTTATCTTACTATCTTGTAGTTGTAAGTTGTCTTTCGGTTATGAATTATGAATCATGATTTAATAGATTTATCATTTATGTGACTAGTACCACTGACATGTATTTGAATTTTGTATGTACTATGCATGCTAATAGCTATAGATGAAGATCTATGTTTGAAATCAATAAATTTGTATCATTAATTAAAAGTTGTGTAAGAAATATCTAATTTTTAATATATATATATATATATATATATATATAATTTTTTTAACCTATATATTATTATTTTTAATAAAATAATATATAACGAATCCTACGTGTCCTGTTCCGGGGGGTCAACGTGTCTGAATCCGACACCACGAATCCCGAATCCCCGTGTCAGGGGACTTAGGTTCTACTCAATGCTCTACCTGAGGAGTGGGGAAACTTCACATCAAGCATATATGCCAAGAAGGAAGCAACCACTCTCAATGAAATGTGGTCTCTATGCAGAACAGAGTAAACCAAACTTAAGGCAAAAGAAGATGTGGGATCAAAGGAGCAAGCATTTGCTACCATGGCCAAAAGAAAGGGTAAATTTGGCAAGTTTGGTCTAGAACAAACAACAAAGACATGTCCAAGATCCAATGTTTTGAATGCCAAGAATATGGACACTACAACAGGAATTGTCCTAAGCTTAAGAAGGACAACAATAACAAAAGAAAGAGGGAAGAAGCTCACATAACTCAAGAGATGAAAGAAGGAAAGAAGCAAAAGAAGGAAGATCCTCTGGATCTCTACTATGACTAGGTCAAACTCTTTACTTCTAGACTTCTTTCAAAGTTTTGAGTAGGATAGGAGCATGTAGGAATAAACTAAATTGCATGGCTATAATTACCCTCTAGAATCTAGCAGCGTAATGTACATAGAGTTCTAGACACTCATGTATATGTAGCATTTATGATAAGAAAAAAAATGCATAAGTAGAAATATCTTCTAAAATATAGGAGCATGACAAATATAGCTCAAGGTATTCGTGTAGAAGAAGCATACCTAGTATAGGACCTCATATATGATGAAATAAAATTGATCATGATAAGAATCTTAGAAAACCTACATCATCAAAAAGAAAGGAAACATTTGTAAGGTAAGGATTTTAAAGATCCTATGATAGAATATTCAAACAAAGGTTCATGGACCAAAGCAGATGCCTCATTGGGAATCCCATTCATGTGATTCAAGAAAAGGATGATATGTTGTTAATTTTAGGTATGTTCTATGCTAAGAGCAATTTACTTCAATTTTTCACATGAACTCAATATCAATTCCAGATTAGCAATCACATTTAGCATGATAGTAAAATGCAGATAGAACATAAACATAAATCGCAGAAGACAAGCCAAGACAGGAGGACACAAGATGTGGTGCCAGCCAGGGACAAACCCCAATGTGGGGAAACCCTTGATCAATTCTTTTTGTTCTTCAATAGTTCGGTAGAGAGAGAGATAGTACATATACATCAGAGGTCAACACTTTGACTTATCAAAATAAGATCTTCTCTATGAAGATAACACACGAGGTGGTTGATCTGAACTCAGGTGAAGGCATACTGCTTCAACTGATCCTCCAAGGCGACTCCATAACCATGTTGCACCCATCACTGTGTTGCACCTCATCATCATGTTGCACCCGTCACTGTGATGCACCCAATCACTGAGCTGCTGTCATCACTATGCTGCTCCCATCATTGAGCAGTACCTCATCATCATGCTATACCCATCATGCTGCTCTTCATCATCATTATGCTGCATCCTTCATGCTGCACTATGCTGCACCCATCATACACTCAATGCATACTGCAATACATCATCATCATGTTGCTACTGCACTTTAACATACTACATCCAATTTTCTGCAAATGCATACCCACCTTAGCTGTTTGCTATGGCTTGCAGCCTAGCAGAGCAGCTAGGCTATAGTTGCAGACTCCTTCAACAGGTCCAAAGAGCAGTCTCCTAACAGTCACAAAAGCTGCCCATATTTGACTTTAATTGATCTCCAAGGAAAGGCTGTTGCCTTTACTATTCAGAGCAGCCTTCAAGTCCTTAACAATGACTGAACAATGTCTATGCTCTCTTCTTATTACAGTGTCATCCAAGTGGCATACAACTATCCTTAGAACATGCTTAAGACAGCCTATTAGAGTGATTGATATCCCTCCAGCAAACGCTCACTCAAGCCTCCTATCGTCGGCCTACCAACTAACAGTTCAACCATCTAATTGGACCCATGAAACAACCCTTAAATGGACACGCTGATCAGTCTCCTTATCGCTGCAGGTTAGGCTCTTTTGTCTGCTGAAATAGGCCTCCTTTGACTGCGGTCAAACCTTCTTTTCACAACAGCTATATCTCTCCCTTAACGGCTGTTAGGACTCTCCTACTGCGACTAGGACATCCTTTATAGACAGCATTTAGGGTTTCTTTATGACAACGTGAAAGGCTTTTACAAGCAGCACATAGGACCTCCTTTGACTGTGTCCTTGTCTCTTTTAGAGTAGTGGATTAGGGCATGGCATATTCCCCTTAACAACGTCTAGATGTTCTTCCCTTGACTGCATTTATAGGGCTGCAAAAGTCCTCCTATTTTTTTGCGGCTAGGGCATAACAATACCTTCCTTCATCTACGTCTAAATGACAACGTTTAGGACATTTAATGGCAACGTCTTAGGGTTTGCGTTTAGGGCACATGGATTTTGCTATGAAAGCCTCCTTTATGACTGCGTTAAGGTCATCTCCTATGACAGCGTAGAGCCTTCTCCATGACAACTTCTAGGGCATCTCCTTTAGGGCTGCGTATCACCTTAAGATCTCTCCTCCCACCAAAACCCAAAGACAAGTGGAGAGGAAGAGATCATAAGGGGTGTGTCTAGAATGACTTGCAAGGAGGCACCTCTATTTATACTAAAACGTGGAGGACAAGTGGGGGTAATTTGGTTGCTAGCCAACCTTGACGAATTTTCACATAACACAAATAAATTCATATCTCCATGAATACTTGTCGGAATCGGATGATCTTTAGATCAATCCTACACCTCTCGATGAGAGGAATCCAAGAAAAATATTAGCTGCCATAAATAAGATGACCCACATGGAGTTTGGTCCTAGTTACCATTTTTAATACTCCCTCTCAACTAGGGAGAACTCCATGTACTAATCCATCTACCAGACTGTACTATCTCTGCTGTCAGTGCCCTACACTGCTCTGCTCTACTGAACTATGATGAAGAAGAAGTGATTGAGAATGTATCATTCCATCCTTTGCTGACCCGAAGTCAGTCCCATATAGAAGAGAGTGTTTCATACCACTCTTACTGATCCGAAATTAGTTCCAATAAAGAGAGTGTTTCATACCACTCTCGCTGATCTGAAATCAGTTCCAAAAGAGAATGAGTTATATCACTCTTACTGACTCGAAGTCAGTTCCAACCGATCCTAGATCAATATCATCCTAGCATAAGGAGTACGGTAGTAACACAATGCGTCCATCATTACTTCTATGGTCCCTATCCTCATTTCCCTACTCACTGGCCAGATGAGAGGTACTTCCCATGAGTCCCAGACTGCATGGGTAGGATGTCTCAGTAGGAGAAGGATGAACCACTCATCTTGCCTACATGTTGCCAGCGGTACCCTATACACAACAAATCACTAGGGGAAGGCTGAACCACTCACCCTATGATTGTGTCTTGGTAGGAGAAGGATGAACCACTCATCCTGCCTACATCGCAAACCACTAGGGGAAGGCTGAACCACTCAGCCTATGGTTGCTCATCGCTCCAAGATGTACCCCCAAGCCCCCAAAGCTCCCAGAGCTCAATGTCCATATCATACAGGACACTTAGGAGAGAGTCTCTGCACGACTCCTAGTTGTTCTCGGAAAGTCAAGAATTTGACCTTTCCCAAGGGCTTCAATAGAATATCAGCGACCTACACATCAGTCCCAATGCGATGGAGCCTTCTTGCTCCTCGATTTACCATATCCCAGATAAAGTGGTACCTGATGTCTATATGCTTGGAGCGATCATAGAACACGAGATTCCTCAACAATCAAATACCCCTCTGGTTGTCAGAGAAGATCACGATGGTATCCAACACGTGTCCAAACATCTCATAGAAGAGCTTCCACAACCAAACAGTTTCACAAGAGGCCATACTCAGCTATGTATCTGGCCTCATCGGTGCTCAAAACAACCAACTTTTGCTTCTTGCTGATCCCAGATATCGAAGCAGAACCCAAAGAGAACCGGCACCTATAAGTTCTCTTGCGATCCTCCACACTTCTTGCGTAATCAGCATTAGAATAATCATGTAGCTTCACATTTTTGGCAGTGTATCTCAATCTATGAGAGATTGTGCCCTGAAGATATCTCAAATGATTCTTAGCACCAATCCAGTGAGGCTCAACCATATATGAGCTCAACATGCTAGCTGCAAAACATATATCTAGACGGGAGTTCACCAAGAACATCAATGCTAGTATGAGTTTATGGAACTTAGAGGCATTTCCCAAATCAGGTCCGGCATCACTACCACATAACTTCTTAAAGTTAGGCTTCATCGAGGTAGTCACGGGCTTGCAGTTCACCATTCCAAATCCGGAATCCAATTCCCTCTTACTTTTGTAAATGAGAGGGTCTGTACTTGCGAGAAAGAGGTCGTCCTCATAGGGTACCATTATGAGAGGTCTATCATCCACAACCTTAAAGCAATGGTTTGGATCAACTTCACTCTTAGTGAATCTCAACTTCATCAGATAGCTGTCAATCCTCTCATACCAAGCTCGGGGTGCTTACTTTAAATCATAGAGAGCTTTCCTTCACCTGCATATATGAGATTCCCGATCATGAATCTCAAACCCCTCGGGTTTTTCCACATCTGAGGTCTTGCTATTACATGAGGGCAATGGTCCCCTTTGTAAGATTTCCTTTGGTACATCTCGAGCATGTACCTTCATGAATTCAGGCCTGTCACCATCTGTCTCACATGAGGTAGGGCCCCACAATGAAGATGGGCAGACCTATGGTGCCATAGAGGAGATGTGTCACATGACATGGTCCCTAATGGACTTCCTGCAACTTGATACAAATTGCCAACCCTGAACCCATGAGTAAAAGCATCTTGAAAATTCCATTTTCAAGCACATACCTTTCCATCGATGAATGCCACCTTGAAACCTTTGACTTCCACTGCCTAAATGGACACCAGGTTCTTCTTGAGATCAGGTACATAAAGAACTTCTTGTAAATGAATCGTGCTACCCTCATTCAATTGAAGGGTAGCATTCCCTACACCCATTCCGGGATAGGTGGCATTGTCTCCAAGAATAATCTCCACGATTGTTTCCTTCTCTATCAAATTAGAGAGAGCTTCCTTCTATTCGGTGAAGTGCCTTGAGTTCCTTGCTTTCCTTGAAAAGTCGGCCATTTCCTTGATGACCTGCATTCCTTTTTCCTTTGCCATTGTACCTGTCATTCCTTCGATCATTGAAGATGTCCCTGGAATGATGGTTATCATCATCAAGTGACGTGTCCCTTCTATTCAGACACTCCTTCGCATAATGGCCTAACTTATTACGAGCAAGGCATCTACCTTTCTTTCCATTCTTAGATCCGGACTTCCCATTGAAGTGACCTTTAGGTAGGCCACCAGATGCTTCCGCTGCACCACTCTGATAATCTTCTTTGATTTGACTTCACCCTTGGTGAATTTGAAGTGGGATGAGGAACCCATTGAGTCTTTTGACCTTTTCAACTGACTTCGATGATTGCTCTTTCACTCTTGCTTGGGTTTTGTCTTTACCTCACCTTTGATACCATGTTAATTTTAGGTATGTTCTATGATGAGAGCAATTTACTTCAATTTTTCACATTAACTCAATATCAATTCCAGATTAGCAATCACATTTAGCATGATAGTAAAATGCAGATAGAACATAAGCATAAATCGCAGAAGACAAGCCAAGACAAGAGGACATAAGATGTGGTGCGATCAAAGGACAAACCCCAATGTGGGGAAACCCTTGATCAATTTTTCTTATGTTCTTCAATAGTTCAGCAGAGAGAGATAGTACATATACATCAAAGGTCAACATTTTGACTTATCAAAATAAGAGCAGAGATCTTCTGTATGAAGATAACACACAAGGTAGCTGATCTGAACTCAGGTGAAGGCATACTGCTTCAATTGATCCTCCAAGGTGACTCCATCACCACGCTGCACCCATCACTATGCTGCACCTCATCATCATGCTGCACCAAATCACTGAGCTGCTCTCATCACTATGTTGCTCCCATCATTGAGCAGTACCTCATCATCATGCTGTACCCATCATACTACTCTTCATCATCATTATGCTGCATCCTTCATGCTGCACTATGCTGTACCCTTCATTACACTATGTTGCACCCATCATACACTCAATGCATACTGCAATACATCATCATCATGTTGCTGCAATACATTCTTGCTGCTGCACTACTCACATCATAGTGTTGCATCCATCATCATCATGTTGCTGCAATACATTCTTGCTGCTGCACTACTCACATCATGGTGTTGCATCCATCAGCATCATGCTGCTGTAATACATCATGCTCCTACTGCACTTTAACATACTGCATCCAATTTGCTGCAAATGCATACCAGCCTTAGCTACTTGCTATGCTTGCAGCCTAGTAGAGCAGCTAGGCTATAGTTGCAGACTCCTTCAACAGGTCCAAAGAGCAGTCTCCTAACAGTCCCAAAATCTGCCCAGATTTGACTGCAATTAATCTCTAAGGAAAGGCTGTTGCCTTTACTATTCAGAGTAGCCTTCAAGCCCTTAATAATGATTGAATAATGTCTATGCTCTCTTCTTATTTCAATGGCATCCAAGTGGTATACAACAGCCCTTAGAACATGCTTATGACAAACCTATTAGAGTGACTGATATTCCTCCAGCAAGCGCTCACTCAAGCCTCTGTCCTCGACCTACCAACTAACAATTCAACCCTCTAATTGGACCCCTGAAACAACCCTTAAATGGACACGCTAATCAGTCTCCTTCTTGCTGCAGTTTAGGCTCTTTTGTTTGCTGAAATAGGCCTCCTTTGGCTGCGGTCAGACCTTCCTTTCACAGCAGCTATATCTCTCCCTTAACGGTTGCTAGGACTCTCCTACTGCGGCTAGGACATCCTTTATAGACAACATTTAGGGTTTCTTTATGCCAGCGTGAAAGGCTTTTACAAGCAGCACATAAGACCTCATTTCGCCGCATCCTTGACTCTTTCAAAGTAGTGGATTAGGGCATGGCATATCCCCCTTAATAGCGTCCAGGTGTTCTTCCCTTGACTGCGTTTATAGGGCTGCAAAAGTCCTCCTATTTTCTGTGGCTAGGGCATAACAATACCTTCCTTCATCTGCGTCTAGATGACAACGTTTAGGACATTTAATGACAATGTCTTAGGGTCTGCGTTTAGGGCACATGGATTGTGCTATGAAAGCCTCCTTTATGACTGCGTTAAGGTCATCTCATATGACAACGTAGAGCCTTCTCCATGACAGCTTCTAGGGCATCTCCTCTTAGGACAACATATCAACTTAAGATCTCTTCTCCCACCAAAACCCAAAGACAAGTGGAGAGGAAGAGATCACAATAAGTGTGTCTAAAATGACTTGCAAGGCACTTCTGTTTATACTAAAACGTGGAGGACAAATGGGGGTAATTTGGTTGCTGGCCGACCTTGACGAATTCGTTAGGATATTCCGACACATAGGAAATAGTTAAGTATAACTTGGTCTAGTGTAGAGTTAGGTAAATTTTGTTTCTTTACTATGTACTTTTGTAACTTACAATTCGACGATCACGATATGTTCTAGACATTAAGTGATCTGACGGCTCATTTTCTCCTTGGTATTACCAACACTTGATCCGTGGCTTAACACCTGATTGGTCCATGATTTTTATTTAAAGAGCATGGAGGGTCGTTTGTAGTGTGACCGTTCATGAGAGAAGCTTATGTAAATTTTATTTATTTTATTAATAAATTGCCTGAAGTGACTGCGTTGGCTCAGGCTGTGGACTGTTTCCCTCTTTGAGGGTTTTAACCACGTCAAGAATATTGGTGTATTGATCTGTGATCTGTTTGTGAGCGGTGTCCTTTGGTGTTCTATTTGAAAAACTTACCCTGTAAATTCCTACATTGTATCAGAGCTATTTGAGCGCCGCATCCGTTGGTGATCCAAATCGGAAGCTGGTACAACTGGATCGGACTGTCATTTCCTAGATCTATTGTTTCTCACTGCTTTCGGTCCAAGAGGGCTGCTCTATTGTGTTAGGAGCATCTGTTCCAGTGAGGAACCCCTTTCGTTTCATGTGAAAAGGTTTCTGGTAGCCCTAGGTACGTCATTTTTAAGATCTGGAGGTATACAATGTTTATTTGCAGTTTTAGTTATTTTCTCTTTGTTTATTTCGATTTCTTTATCTCTTTGTTTTTTATTACGGATCCATACCTTTCATTTCTGCATATGCTCTTTGCCCTTTTCTCTCATGTGTATGCTCTTTTCCGCCGCGCCTTAGTGTGATCTCAGAAAATCAGAAACGTTGAGGAAAATATATAGTTTCTGGAAAAAGCTAACTTCAAGCCATAAGGTTTGGTTTTTTTTTTGTATGTCTGTATTGGGTTGTGTGGTTTTTTGTTTTGTAGGCGAAAATAGCTTTTTCAAGTAAGCACGCACCCCAAAGCTTCAGTGACTAAGAAAAAAAACCCCTTCCTCTTTTCCAAAAATCACTAACCTGTTAAATTTGCTCACTTGGTCCAAAGTTACTTTATGAGAATAGAATTCTTAGGTTCAAGTCTTTCTTTTTGCTGAGTTACTTTTCCAAATAGCACATGTAACTTATGTTTTAAAGTTACTTTATGTAAAAGTGTTCTCACACATTATAAAAAGTGAGTCACTTATAATTCTAAAGTCTCTTTATCTTTTATTTAAGTTACAACTTAGTGAGTAGCTCATAAAGTACCATTGTAAAAGTGACTTTCACTTATTTATAAAAGTGGGTCACACAAAATCTTTTTTAAAGTGGGCTAATTAGATTAAGTTTGGAAAGGGGCGGCGGATTTTTTTAAAATATAACATTATCATTCATTTTTGCACATTCACGCACTTTGTCGACATCTTCAAAAGCCATAATGTCTTCATTCAGAAGCCGTTTTCAGAGCCGTTTTTTTTGAATCAACCTAATTTTTCGAGATCTTTCCATTGGAACACTTAGTCTTAGCATCTACAGCTTCAGTTTCTGTTAAAATGGAAAGTCCATGCCAAGTTATTCTTGACAACACCAACTACTTCCAATGGTGGTCTTACATTGTGGATTTACTTAGAAGTAAGGGTTTTTACAGAATAGCCTCAGGCCAAGAAACTAAACATAAAGATGAAGATAAGGCAGCCAAATGGGAAAATAGGCAAGATCAAACACGTGGGTTGATAGGGATGCTTATTTCTCCAGACCTTAGATTTCACATTGCAAAACTTAATACTCTTAATGAAGCAATGAAACAACTCACTAAAGTTTTTGGAATTAAAAATGAAATTAGAGCCCATCAACTTGAAAATGAGTTGCTTACGTTGGACCTCAATAACTTTTCTTCCATTGAAGATTTTTTGTCCAAGTTCAAGACCCTTAGACTTCTCTTGGAAGGTGTTAAGGTTAAGAAAGAAGATGGTAGCCTTATCTATTCCATTCTTACTAAGTTGGGACCAACCTACTCTGTGTTTGTTTCCACATTCCATTTTACAAGAGAAACCTTTATTTCTCAAGGATAAGTCTACAAGTCCCCTTCCTTTGATGCCTTTTGTGATTCTTTAATAAGCAAACAAGAAAAACTCTTACATCTTGGTCTTCTTAATCTTGGAAACTCTTCTAAGAAAGCCTTAGCCGCCCAGCAACAACCAAATTCAAAGAATCCTAAGTAGTATCCTAAAAAGAATGGTCCTAATCCAAACTAGGGTCCTAAGCAATTTTAGTCTCAAAATGAAAAATCATTTCAACAAAATGATAAGGCAAATAAAAACAAAGGGAAGAAGACTGATAAACATTGCCACTTTTGTAATCGAGATGGCCACTTAGAATCCAAATGCTTTAAGAAGATGGAAACCTTGGAAGCAGTAATGAAGAAGCATAACATCCTTTTGGAGCACTCTTCAACTTCAACTTCATCTTCAGGAATAACACTTTCTGCTTGTGGTTGTCAAGCATCTCGGTCTGGTTATGCATTAAAGGTGTCTTCTTCTTCTCATTCTCATGAGTGGCTCATTGATTTTGGAGCTTCTTATCACATGGCCAAAAACAAAGCCATGTTTTTTTCTTTAAATGATTGCAACACCAAAAATATATATGTTGGTGATGATAGATCTCTTAGTTTTGTAGGGACTGGAACTGTTCATCTAAACAATGGTCAATTTAATGATGTATTATGTGTTCCAATCTTATCCCGCAACCTTCTATCTATATATCAGATAACTCATTCAGGTGAAGGTAAAACCATTGAATTTTCACCTCACGATGTTGTAATTAAGGACCTAAGAGATCCTAAACAGATTTTAGCTACTGGCATTGCTGA
>APFE030910516.1:0-57855 GCA_000404065.3 Pinus taeda | reverse complement strand
TACAAGGTTGTATAAGTTTAACAACTTTGGGTCATCAACTCTTCCCTCGGTATTTGTTGCTCATAACGATGAAGTGAGCAAACTTTGGCATGAGTGATTTGGTCACTTAAACTATCGCTCCCTTTAAAATCTATGTAAAGAAAATATGGTGACAAGTCTTCTTATGGTATCTTGTAGAGATGGTGTTTGTTCCGGATGTGTACTCGGATAACATCATCGAGATAGTTTTGAAAAACGTGCCTCTTGGCACGCCTCAGCCCCTTTACAGCTTGTGCATAATGATTTATGTGGTCCACTTCTAGTTGTTTCATTCTCTGGCTACGAGTATTTCTTAACTTTCATTGATGATTTCTCCAGATGCACTAGGGTATACTTCTTAAAACTCAAGAGTGAAGTATTTAACATGTTCTTGGCCTTTAAGGCCTTTGTTGAAAAACAATTTGGACATCAAATCCTTAAGCTAAGATCTAATAATGGCGGAGAATATGTTAACAATAAATTCATCAACTTTTGCATTGAGAATGGAATTCAAATGCAACATACTGTTCCATATACTCCACAACAAAATGGTGTCGCTGAAAGGAATAATCGTATCTTAAAGGAAATGTCTAATTGTATGCTTCAATCTAAAGGACTTAGTCTTAATTTTTGGGCAGAAGCAATTAACTATGCAAATTACATAGTAAATCACACTCCTACTAAGGTTTTAAAGAATATCATGCCAGAAGAAGGATGGAGCTCAATTAAACCAGATGTAAGTCACCTTCGTGTTCTTGGAAGTGAAGCATGGGCCCATATTCTAGATGAGAAACATAAAGCTTTAGAACCTAAGAGTGAAAAATGTATTTTTGTTGGATATTTTGAAGATGTCAAAGGATATAGACTTATTCCACTTCAGTCCAAAAATGTTATCATTAGAAGAGATGTAAAGTTTGTTAAAAATATATCGGCCTACGAGCCTAGTTCAACAGATGTGCCACCTCTCTCTATCCCTTCTACTTCTGAAACTATTTCTTCTTCAGATAATGACAGTGATGATGACAATCCTCCCCCACCTTCCCAGGATCCTCCTTAAGCTCCTCAACTTCCACAATGGGTCCGTGTTACTTGGGATGCAGCAGGTGCTCTTGCAGGTGATCCTATAGATCAGCGACGTACACGTTCTTAGTTTGATAGAGCCTCTTCTTTACTGGCTGAAGCTTTAGTGAATTATGTTCCTGACACCTTTGCAGAAGCTTTAGGCCATCCAGATTGGAACGCAGCTATGAATGAAGAATATTGTTCATTATTGGAAAATGATACATGGGATCTTGTTCCTCTTCCAAAGGGTTCCAAAACTCCCGAAGAGATGTTCACTGGTAAGAAACCTGACCTATCTCATTTTAAAATTTTTGGAAGCCCTGTATATTTTCATGTGCCGAAAGAGAAAAGGAATAAATTGGGTGCATCTGGAAAGAAAGGAATCTTCGTGGGCTATAGCGAAAATACTAAGGGCTATAGAATCTATGTGGCTAGTAAAAGGAAGTCGAGATTAGCCATGATGTCACCTTTGAGGAAGATATGGCTCTTAGGAAAGTTGACAATCTTCCTATACTAAGGAAATCCAAAGAAGCTTGCACTAGGAAACTAGAGGAAAAGGAAGATGAAACGATGCCTGATGTAGAAGAAACTATGGATCCTATTGATCCCCCTCTGCAAGAGCCTTCCTCTTCTAGGAAGAGGCCTTCATGGCTTAGGGGGACACTTGATGATGCCGAAGGACACATTGCACCCAGAGGGACTTTCCAAGAAAGCAAGAAGCTGGTTAGGTATCGGGGATACTTGACCCTCATGAGCACAATCATTCAAAATGAGAATTCATCATTTGCCGAAGCTGTCAAGCATCAAGTATGGAAGGATGCTATGACTGAGCAATACGAGTCCATCATGAAGAATGATGTCTGGGATGTGGTTCCCAGACCCCAGGACAAAGCAGTTGTCACTTTGAAATGGCTTTACAAGATAAAGCATGGAGCTAATGGAAGTGCTGAAAAGTATAAGGCTCGTTTTGTCGTTCGTGGCTTCTCTCAGAAGGAAGGTATAGACTATGACGAGATATTTGCACCTGTTGCTTGATATACCACCATTCGCTCGATCATAGCCCTTGCTGCTTCACAAGGATGGAACCTACATCAGATGGATGTCAAGACCGTGTTCTTGCGTGGTTCAATCAAAGAGGAAGTCTATGTGGAACAACCCGAAGGATTTGAGATTCATGATCAGGAATCTCACGTGTGCAGGTTGAAGAAAGCCCTCTATGGGCTGAAGCAAGCACCTCGAGCATGGTATGAGAGGATTGATAGCTACTTGATGAAGCTCGGATTCACTAGGAGTGAAGCTGACCCTAACCTTTACTTTAAGGTTGAAGATGACAAACCTCTCATACTGGTGCTGTACGTTCACGACCTCTTTCTGACAGGTGCAGATCCTCTCATTCACAAATGTAAGAGGGAGTTGGCTTCTGAGTTTGAGATGAAGGACTTGGGACTGATGCACTATTTCCTAGGACTAGAAGTCTGGTAGAAGCCAAGGGAGATTTTCCTATCTCAAGGAAAATATGTGGTGAAGATATTGGAGAGATTTGATATGGTGGACTGCAAGCCTGTGACTACCCCGATGGAGCTTGACTTCAAGAAGGTAAGTAGTAGTGCTATCGGACCTATTTTACAAAATGCTACCGAGTATCGTCAACTCATCGGAGCTTGGTGAACTCCCGTCCGGATATATGTTTTGCAGTCAACACGTTAAGTCAACATGTGGTTGAGCCTCACCACACACATTGGATTGGTGCCAAGAATCTGTTGAGATACCTTTATGGCATAATCACTCATGGGTTGAGATACACTGCCAGAGATGTGAGACTACACGGATATATCGATGCTGATTGGGCAGGCAGTGTGGTGGACCAAAAGAGCACTTCCGGGTGCTGTTTCTCTTTGGGATCTGCCTCGATATCCTGGATGAGCAAGAAGCAGAAGTCAATGGCTTTGAGCATCGCTGAGGTTGAGTACATTGCTGTAAATGTGGCCTCTTGTGAGGTGGTCTGGTTGCGGAAGCTCTTCAGTGAGCTGCTTGGATTTACATTGGATACTACCGTGATCCTGTGTGACAACCAGAGCAAGATTTGTTTATCAGAGAATCCCGTATTTCATGATCGCTCCAAGCATATCGATATCAGGTACCACTATATCCGGGATATGGTGCAGCGGGGAGCAATAAGGCCCCAACATATCGGTACAAATGAGTAGGTCGCCGACATTTCGACGAAACCTTGGGAAAGGTCAAATTCTTGACTTTCCAAGAATGACTTGGTTTCGTTGAGAGACCCTCTTATAAGGGTCGTGTCTGATGCATACATTGAGCTCTGGGAGCTCCGGGGGGTTTGGGGTACTTCTTGGAGTGACATGCGACCACAGGGTGACTCACCCTCCCCTAGTGGTGTGCTATGTACATGGTGAAAGGTTCGACCTTCTCCTGTGATACCTCGTGGCGACTTTGGGACAGGATGATTAGTTCTGCTGTCGAGGCATCCTACCCATGCAGTCTAGGACTCATGGGAAGTACCTCTCATCTGATCAATGAGCAGGGAAATGGGGTTAGGGACCATAGTAGTACTATCGATGGACGCATTTTTGTATCTATCGTACTCCCTATGCTAGGATGGCCTCCATTGATCTGGGATAAATGACATTGATCTGGGATCAGTGAGAGTGGTATGACACACTCTCTCAGACTGACTTTGGGTCAGTGGAGGATGGTATGATACATCCTCGATCATTTCTTCTTCTTCATAGTTCAGCAGAGCAGAGCAGTGCAAGGCAGTGCATTTGATGGCAGAGATAGTACCGACGATCAGACGGATTAGTAGATGGAGTTCTCCCTACTTGAGAGGGACTGTTAAAATTGGCAACTAGGAACAAACTCCATGTGGGTCATCTTATTTATGGTAGTTGATATTTTTCCTTGATTCCTCTCATCGAGAGGTGTAGGATTGATCTAACAATCATTCGATTCCAACAAGAATTTATGAAGATATGAATTTATTTGCAATTACTTGACAAATTATCAAGGTCGGCCAGCTGCTAAGTGTGTGGTACACATGCCCAACGTTTCATATAAATATAAGTGAGGTTGAGTCATTATCTCATCTCATCTCATCTTGTCTTCTTCTATCTCACTCTCCTTACTTGATTGGGTTAACAAGGAGCAACTAACGTGGGAGAAGGACGCAGTAAGGGGGAGGACGCAGGTCTGTTCTGCGTTGACTTTCATTGACCTGGGTGCAGCAAGCAAGAGAGGACTCCGTTGACCAGCGAGGGAGCCATTTTGACTGCGACCTAGTGTGGGGAGTCTCCTTCAAGCAAGTCGCAATCTTGATCTGCTGACCGTGGACCTGATTTGACTCATGAAGTGACCAGCGCTGACTGGTTAGGGCTGGCCGCAGGGCTGCCTAGACGTTGACCAGTTATGACGATTTCTTTTGGGCTGTTTCGGGTTGTCCTTCATTGCGGTTGAAGGCTGAGTTGACTAAGGTTGACTCTAGGCTATTTGTGAACCATTTGATCCACTTTGCAAGTGCTGGTTAGGGTGTTTATTACTGTTGTCATAAAAATTACAGATCTGTACTATTGTACTATTTCTCTCTGTGTTGAACTATTGAAGATTAAAGAAGAATTGATCAAAGGGTTTCCCCACATTGGGGTTTGTCCCTAGCTAGCTGCCACATCTGGTGTCTCTTGTCTTGGCTTGTTTTCTGTCGATCTATTATTGTTCTATCTGCACTTTACTTTATGTTTATGTGATTGCTAAACGGTGGTTAATAAGAAGAATTGAAGTAAATTTTTCTAAGCATAGAACATACCATAAATTAACAATCTCTGTATTGGAGGACGAATTGAAGGATGGATCTATCTTCGTATTGAAGGTCGAATCTATGTGGTTGACATTCTATTGAAGAACTGAACTCCTGAAGATCTATCTCTGTTATTGGCATTCTGTTGAAGGGCTGAGTTTCTGAAGTGCAACAGAGCTACAAGACTGAAATCTTATGATGAGAAGAGAGGTCGAAGTTCTGTCCCAGGAAAGCAGGCTAGACCAAATTTATTGGGCAGACCTATGACTTGATCTAAGGGCAGTGGACCAGGTTTGACCTTGTATGTGACTTGATGTATCTTTGCTGAACTTAATGGTTTCTCTAAGAAGGGTTGCTGGGTTTTTCCCCCATGTGGCTTTTCCCAGGGTGAATTATTGTGTTCTTGTGTGGCTGTCTCTTTATGATCCTGCTGGCATTTTTGTTTTTACTGTTGAGATTCTCTGTGCAATTACTTTATGATGAATAATAAATGCAAGAAAAGATTAACCTAAGATAAGATCATAAGAAGTAATTGTCTGTTGAGAGGATCCCTTAAAAACCAACACTTTCTATCAGTAGGTATGGTATTTCTGCAAATAGGCCGTGGGTCATCTATATATATTTATATATATATGAGATGCCATTTTTATTAGCAGGTATGGCATGTCATGATAATGATGATAATTTATATAGTTTAAAATGTTCTCTCTTTACGCATTAAATTCTCTCATAATTGCATTAAAATCTAGCTAGTGTTTTTTGATTAATAAACTTCAACAACTGATGTTTTCAAATTTCAAAATGAATATATAGTGGATTTGTTCCTTAATATTGTTATGTGTGGGCCACTAATTGTAGATGGCATTTTTTCAAATGCAATGCTCTTTAACAACTTTGAAGCTTGACCATGGAAATATAATTTTATGTAAGTATTTTGCATTTGATCTAAATATATGGTTTTAGTGACAATATATCACTTGGAGGTTTTGTTTCACTAAATGTTCCTAGTTAGTTATAAAATATGTTGATTTAAAATGAAAATAATGTTTCATTGTTTGTTTTTTGTGGCATTGTACAATTTTAACATACAAGTTGCTAGATTTGTAGAGCTAATTTTAGAATGGGTAAATATTATTTTATGAGACTTTTATCATGAAAAATTCATATTAGATTGGTTGCTTGAGTTTATTAAGTTGTATGAGAAGAAACTAAAACACTTTTTTTCGCTCACTTGATTCCATTCAGCATTAGTGCTTTTTATTGGCTTGATCGAGCTTCTAAATCCATCTCAATGGACAACAATGCTAGTAGGTATGCTTTCAAACTAAGATGCTTATTTTTGTTATTTCATGCTTGTTTTCTTAGACACTAACTTGAACTGATTTGACATGGTGACGTGATTGATATTGAGCATAAGAGAAGGGGTAAATAACTTTAAGCATAATTTGTCACTACTTTCTTTTGAATGGAATTCTACTATTTTAGGTATGATCTTATATTCTAATGATAAAGTGTAGAGTTAGTTGGACATAGCTCTCAAGTTCCATCTTGTGGTAGTTGATAATTGGGTAGAGTATCATTTGTATGTTGTGCTTGGAGGGTGGTAGGTGTTATTGGTCAAGTCATTGGCTTGTTTTAAGTTTCTTCATGTTGGTTGGACCTTATAAAAGTGAAATATTCCTTGTTGCACGATTGGAATAGCCTCTGTAGGTCTGTGGGCTAATGTCACAAGCCCTAGGCAATTTTGCCCTTGGAAAACCCTAGTGTAGCATTAAAGCTTCAACTTAGGGCTCATTCAAGGCTTATGGCTCCTTTTTGTTGATCACACCTATCTTACAAGTATTTTCTTGGTCTTATATGCCTAAGTGTGCCATTTTTGTAGCATATTACTCAAACCCAGGCTATAAGTACTCTTGGTAGGTTCCTTGGAGGGCACGCTATTCCTTATTTCATTGGATTGAGCTTTGTTCCTAGTCTGAGTGTCCTACTTGATCCTATTAACTGTCACCTTTGAGCTATTACTTTAGCATATATATTAGGTGACTTATACCGGGAAGCCTCCCTTGTGGCGAAACTCTAGTAAAGAGTAGGGCGTGGAGTGTTGAGGTGATAGTGGCCTCCGGCTCCACCTCAATGTTGTATCTTTGGTCTAGCCCTGGTCTTGTGAGGCCTCTCACAAGACCTGTTAGATTTTGAGGCAACAGGTTGACCAAGTCTACAATGACTGTTTAGACCCTCTAATGGCTGGTTGACTTCACCAACGATTATTTTTGACTTGAATTTTCTTTTGAGTAATTCAACTTAGCCGCATGGAAGCTGGATCTGAATTTTTCATAATGGTTTTACACTTTTCAAGTGAGTATATTCAACCCAAACCCTTTCCATTTACTCTATAGTGCATAATAGCTAAATTTTAGTAAATTTAGAGTAAAGTTTCATCATTTCTAGCCATTTTTAAGTGAATAATTTAAATCTGGAAATTTCTGGGTGAGTGAACCAAGATGGTTTCACCTAGATTTCTAAAAAGTAATTTCCAGCTAGCTGGAAATTCACTTTTCAGTCATATTTTAGTTAAAGGGATGCCTCAAAAGCCTCAATGCTCACTCTCACATCTTCTCCACCCTTAGACTAATCATCTAGAAGTGCTAAGGCAGGATAGCGTGGCTGTTACAGTCAAATTAGATTGTTGTCTTTCTGTTTTATGCAGATTTTACAGTGTGCTACGTAGGACAACAAACTGTTTTGAGTCATAACTCTTCAACCAGTGACCCAAATCAAAAGGCAATCACATTTCTGGATATATTTTTCAGTGTAGACCAAATTCCATAGTTTGCATAATATATTTATAGTGATTTTTGGCTGCTAATATTTGCTGTTTAGTTTTTAGCTACTATAGTGACACATTTTACAGCTAGACAACTTATATAAGCGAACAACTCCACTTTGACTCCATCCAAGGCACTGATCTTAGTGAAGAGTTAGTTACATGGGGTTAATTTAGGACTCCTCACTTGGCCACTTAGGGGTGCTGGGCCTAAATGCATGGGCTTGGTTGAGGTGACAATGGGTCCCTGGCTTGTGTATGCCCATCTAGCAAGTTGCTAGGGCTTTAGCAACATTGCTAATTTGACCATTAACACACACCAAGGATGGCATGTCCAACTCTTCCTTGTCCAGGTATCATGCCTCTTCACGGGCTATTTCAGTAAGAAGAGGGGCTTATTGCAACACCAATAGTTCAACGAAATTCCAATAGAATTGAAAATGTGCCTGCAGATCTATCTCTCATGGAGGACATGGGTTTGTAACATATCAAATATCTCAAAGGATGGAAATCTTCATACTTACAAGTGAAGTACTACCAGGTCCTGTATTTTACTCCAAGGTTTCTTCTGAATTGGACAATCTAGCAAGCGTGCAAAGAAAGAAGAAATTAGCTTGATAGGTCTTGGGTCAAAGTTGGGAAGGTTTGGAAGCTCCTTACCCTTCTGGTAGATGTGTTAAAACCATCAAAGCTAAAGAAAAAGACATTACTACTAAGAAATGACATGACAATGTGATATTTCTTGTTCCAAAAAGTGCCAGCGAGATCTTTTTCATATCAAATAGGGAGGTTAAACAATCCATTCAAACTGCTCAAATAAAACAAAACCTATCAAAATTTGATTTCTAGTCGATCAAGGAAATCCATTGGTACAACCTAGACATGTAAAGGAAAATTAATCACATTGCAATTTTCACAAATTAAAATACTGCGAAAGATAAACTAGATTTTGAGAAAACACGGGCACACACAATAAAAATATGACATAGTTGTTTTTGGACAAATGTCCCCGAAAAAAACCAACTTGGGAAAACCGGTGCAACCATTGAAGGTTTTAATTACTAAGCAACAATGAAATTCTGAGTACAATCTATGGATGCCCAATTGGAAATCCAATTAACAAAATAAACTGGTCAAAATATCTGTGAGGCAAATACCTCAACACCATGCTTGATCCTGCTTCGACAACTGACCAAACTAGCTAGTCATTCTGCCTCCGCGTGAGCCTCTACGCAATGCTTGCGGAAACCCCAACTTGCTACGAAACTGCAAGAAAAAATGATGTCCTGGTTGATTCTGCCTTTGGGAGAAATTTGCTTGGCCTCCTAGAAAATTTCTGGACCAACAACAACTGAATTTCTCTTCCCTTCAACAAAATCGATCTCCCTCTGAAGCTATTTGCATTGCCTCTGTGCAACTTCTTTGGGAAATACGACCCTTCTTCTACTGACTCTCTGGATCTGGATGACTTCCTCCAGACTCACTGCCCCTGCTCCTCTCTGTCTCTGCTTCCATTCTCTGGCTCGAACGCTTCTAACAACTGCTGCTGCTCTCTGGAAAAATCGAACTGCCCAAGGAAATCGATCTGAAGTGTATGTTCTCCATCTACCCATCCTCCTCCTCTTATAATCTCCAGTTAGGACTCCAATGTCCAATATTAAAACATAATCAATGATTGATATTATTTCTGGATCGATTCATGTGAGTTTCTAGATGATTCACACCTTTCTCAATTAATACTGATCAATTAACCCCTTTTCCTAAGTTTAGACTTAGCCTTTAGGAAATATTTAAAAATAGGCTAATAATCTAATTGGGACACTTCTAGGTGGAATTTCCAGAAATGATTTTTGGGTTATGGAGAACTCCTGTGTTTTAGCCTCTCCACAAATTTTTGAGACTAAAACACCTCCGATGCTACAAAAGCTAACAATGAGCCCTTACCTTTTCTTGTAAAAGGGGAAGAGAGAATTAATAGCTAGTTGCTAGATTGATCTTTGTAGATGATTAATTATGATTGGTTATTTACTTTTGTGTCCTTAACTAGTTAACTATTAAGATTCATTATTGATCTTGATGTATCATTTGGCATGTGAAATTTTCTTAATAGAAATCCAACTGCAGCGATCGATATTATTTCTTCTACTTGTTAATTTAGAAATAAGTTATTCACAATGTTTCTACAACAAATAACAAAATAAATTCTATTGCAACCTTCACAATTAAAATACCGTTGAAAGTAAATGCAAGGAAAAATACTAGCACAATTATAATCAAAATGACACAGTTACTTTTGGGCAACTATCCTCGGAAAAACCCAATGTGGGAAAACCGGTGCAACAGATGAGAGTTTCTTTATCGATCTTCAACAAAAATCTCATGTACAAGATACAACTAACAAAATAGAAGAGGAATTTCTATGAGAAATTTTACAACCAATATTCTCACGCTTCTCAGCGAGATTCTGACTTTGGAGAGAACTTGCTTCCCCCTCTGCGTCTCACTGCGTCAGCCCTCTGCGTCACTGTGTCAGCTTCTGCATAGGGACTGCGCAACCCCAACGTTATAGCCTCTGTGCTGTCCCTCCTCTGCTATGCATCTTCTTCTGCTCCTGCACTCCTGACTGATGCTGATACCCTCTCTCCTTCACTTGCAACTCTCCCTCTAATGCGTTTTCCTCTTGTTGAACTTCGACCAATGAGAGAATCGATCTTACTTGGGTAATTGAGTACCTGTCTGGTGTGTCTTCCAAATGCCCATCGAAGTCCTATAATCCTCTAGTTGAGTAATCAACGACCCAAATTAGATTCTAATCAATGGCTCAGATCATATTGAGTTGATCCTCGTCTTCTTCTAGAAGTTTCACCCACAGTTTAATTAATACCCTTTAATTAGTTTAATTTCCTAAGTTTAGACTTATCCATTAAAAATAATTAATTATTTTAATAAAACTGTCTCTAGGTGGAATTTCCCAAAACGATTTCTGGGTATTGTGGAATACGTAGCCTCCCTACAAATTTCGAGGCTTAGAGCACATCCGATACTACCATAAATCAACACTCCCTCTTAGTGAGGAATGTGCTCTAGTAACGTAACTTGCTGAAGCATCACCCTTCTTTGTAACATCTCCCTCTGCGCTGTTGATGTTTGACATCGTTGCCCGCCAACTATTGCGCAAATGCTGCATCTATGTTGCTACTAGCCTTGCTATTGCCAACACTGCGTCTATACTGCAACTCCCTCTCATTTCCTGCCATTGCAATTGAGAAACCTCTTGTTCCTGCTACCAAAACGGATTCTCTACAATACCCATCTGTTCCCTCAATTGGATGCACTTAGCTCTTCCTAGAGATTTTGTGAGTACGTTTGCTACCTAATTTCTTGTGGAGACATACTGCAACTGTACTGCCCTGCGCTGAACATAGTCTCTGATAAAGTGACATTGGATATCAATGTGTTTCGACTGATCATGAAATATTGGATTCTCAGAGAGTTTAATACAACTCTGATTATCGTAGAAAATACTGGTCGCTTCCATCGTCTTCTTGAACAAACTCGCAAGCAATTTTCTAAGCCATGTTGGCAGCCATATATTCTACTTTTGCTGAGCTCATAGCTATCAACTTTTGTTTCCTGCTGCACCTCCCGATCCAATGCTGAAGTAATAACTTGAGGTACTTTTCCTGTCTAGTGAACTACTTGCCCAATCTGCATCTGTGAATCCATTCAATCTGACGTCATCTCCCCGGGTGTATTTCAACCCATATCCGACTATTCCATGCACATATTTAAGAATGTGCCTAGCTGTTGCCCAATGCACCCTTTTCGATTCCACCATGAACTGACTAAGGGTGTTGACAACGAAGCAAATGTTTGGCCTAGTGTTGACCAGATACATGAGCGACCCGATGAGCTGTCTGTACAAGGTGGGGAATACTTCCTTGTCTCCTGATGTATCTATTTTCTTCTAGTTGGTGATCATAGGCATAGCCATGGGTCGGAAATCCTGCATTCTGAATCTATTCAGAATCTCTGTAGCATTTCTTCCTTGCCCAAGGAAGATCTCTTCATTCTTTTGCCAAACTTCCAACCCTAAAAAATAATGCATCAACCCCATATCCTTCATGTCGAATTCTGCTTCAAGATTCTTCTTGCAGTCCTTTATGAGCGTAGATGACCTAGTTAGAAACAAGTCATCCACATATAATACCAGAATAAGTGGCTCATTCTCCACTATTAGATAGTAGAGATTGGGATCAACATCACTCTTGACGAATCCCCACTGCTGCAAGTAACTATCAATCTGACCATACCATGCTTTGGGTGCTTGCTTGAGCCCATACAAGGCTTTTTTTAACCTACATGCATGAGTTTTCTTTTCATGAGTTTCAAAGTCTTCGGGTTGTTCTATATACACCTCTTCTTTTATCACTCGATTCAAGAATGCTCTCTTGACATCCATCTGGTGAATCTCCCATCCCATTTGAGCTGCTAGGGATATAATGAATCTGATAGAGCTATATCTGGCTATTGGGGCGAAGGTCTCCTCATAGTCTATTCCTTCCTTTTGTGCATACCCATTTGCCACGAACCTAGCCTTGTACTTCTCTATACTACTATTTGTAGCATACTTGATCTTGTAGATCCACCTTGATCCTACAACTGATCTATCCTCTGGTCTAGGTACCACTTCCCAGACATCATTCGTCATGATAGACTTATACTCTTCTACCATGGCATCCACCCAAACTTGGTGTTGTACGGCTTCCTGAAAACTGGTGGGTTCTTCAACCTGTGCAACCAAGTTTTGGTATCTGTTAGGCTATCTACACTACCTCTTTTTGGTTCTAGGGGCTACGACAATCTCCTCTGCTTCCCTTAGTGTCTACCGTATTTTCCGGCTAGTTCTATCATTGGTGGTGGGAGGTTCAATCAAGTCCCCCTCCTGTTCCTGTTGTTCCATCTGTTGAGAACTGCATGGATTTCCTATACTAGTGCTGGTCACTGTGCTCGATCTAGGTGTCTGTCCTCTTGCTTGTCCTCCTCGCTGCCCCTGCTGCTGTTGGACTAATGGAACATCCATTGACTGACCTTCTGCTGGCATCTCTCGAGATTTCCTGAAAGCTCTATCCTCCATGAACTTTGCATCTCGTCTTACTACAATCTTCCTGCTGCTAGGAATGTAGATTCTGTATGCCTTTGAGGTCTCGCTATATCCTACGAGGTACCCCTTTTTTGCAGTGTGATCCAGTTTACTACGCTTCTCATTTGGAATGTGACAATATGTCACACTTCCGAATATCCTGAGATGACTCACCTTCGGCTTCTTCCCTGTGAAGACACCTTTAGGCGTTTTCTTCCCCAATGCTCCATGAGGAGTTCTATTCTGGATATACACTGCTGTGTTGCAAGCCTCTACCCATAAGAATCTAGGCAAGTCCTGGTCATACAACATAGCTTTTGCTGCCCCAACTATAGTTGTATTCTTTCGCTCTGCTACTCCATTCTTCTCTGGATTATATGGAGTTGTCCATTCTCTTTTGATGCCCTCCTTTGCCGCAGAAATCTGTGAAGTCTTTGTCCATGTACTCTTCACCATTATCTGAACGCAACACCTTTATCTTTTTCTCTGTCATGTTCTCTATGAGAGCCTTAAACTCTCTGAACTGATCAAAGACCTCATCCTTGGTCTTTAAGAAATAGATCCAGGATTTTCTAGAGTGATCATCAATAAAGGTGACAAAGTATTCACTACCACTAAGAGCTCTTATGGACACTGGGCCACAAATATCTGAGTGTATCTATCCCAATATGCCTTCCGCTCTGTTGTTACTTATGGAAAAAGCTGCTTTAACGTACTTCCCTATTACGCATCCTCTACATACATCATCATGCTCAATACTAAGGACTAGAACTCCTGTAATAGCTAAGTTACCAGAAAACGGATACGGGAACGGATACGGGTACAGGGTTTGAAACGGATACAACAAATTTTCAAAAAATCTGGATACTATACGGCGGGAAATGGCATATATATATATATTAAAAATAAAAAATTCATATTACCATTCATATTTCAGAATTTAGATTATCATCTATGATCTCTCATGATTCATCATCATCAATTCAACATATGCCATAAACATTCAACATTGCCATTATCATTAACGATTATTATAACATTCGTGATTTAAGTTCAACATATCATCAAGTTTTTGTTTCAAATTTCAAACATCAAGTTATCAACATGACAAGTTACATGAACACCATCATTACCAAAATTAATAATGCATACTAATTACTACATAGTACAAAGTACAAAATGAACTATGACTCGCAGTCTACTATCATTACTCATAATTCATATGGTTGTTCAAAAGTTTAGAAGTTAAAAGTTAAAACACCATCATAAATTACATTTACATATCATCAAATATGTCTTCATTCATGCCACTATAATGTTCCACTTCCACATCCTCTCTAGAAGTGGCACTGGGAACATTGCTGCCATGTCCACTTGAAGATCCACCTATTGCCAGTGGTGACTCCGAATCAAACAAATTCATATGAGACATGGCATTCAATGTCATATCCAAGTTAGGCAACTCTGGTTCCACGTCCCATAATTTGGTGGGCCCAAATTTGTATTCATCTCTCTTGTGTGATAGAAGGTGAAGGTTTGAATGAAGATACGCTAGTTCCTCAGCCTTCTCAGAGCCTAATCTGTTTCGCCTCACTGAATGGATGAAGCCGTATGTACTCTAGTTCCTTTCTGCTAAAGAAGAACTAGCAATCTGTGACAAGATCTTGATGGCCAATTTTTGGATATGTGGAAGTGCCCCACCATAGAAATTCCACCACTCAATTGGACTTAATCTGCTCTTGTCCCCCATACACTCAATATCATAACCCCAACCCTTTGATCCCACAAAATGAGAAAACTGTGCACGAATCCGAAGCCCAATTTTAGGATCTACAGAAAGCTTTCTAAAAGCATTTTTAAATCTTTCTGCGACTTCAGGGTCTTTGTTTGGTGCACTTCTTTCTGGATCACGTATTAACTCTGTAGCATAATATTTTGGATTCACTGCATAGGCTAAAAGGTGCAATGGGGTGGTCATCTTGTTCCAACTTTTGGTCAATATATCTTTTACCTCTCTGTAAAAGATTTCATCTGGGTCATTTTCCTTGGCATTTATAACCAACCTTATCTTCTCTATCATGGAATCAATGCCCTCATACACCTCTCCCAGGTTAGGCATATCTGTGTCAAACATACAGAGCAAATCCACAATTGGCTTAGTAAATACCAAGAGGTACTCCACCCTATCCCACCATTCATCATCAACAACCAACCGTTTCATTGCTTGTGCTCTATTAGATTGGGATTGCCTCCATTGATTCCAAAGAGAACTGCATACCATTGATTGTAATGCATCTTTCACCTGCATGAGCCTTGTTAAGACTATGATGTGAGAAGCAAATCGAGTCTCGCCAACCTGCAGGTGTCAAACTGCCAATGTTTCAAATTTCAATCAATTTGAAAAATCATAAGCTGATTGAATAACCTATTATGATTCACGAATCATGACATTTGAGAATCCAATTTAGATATTTGAATTTAGAGTAAGAAATTAGAATTTATGAAATATTTAATAAACTTTAAACTTTAAAGTATAAGTACCTTAAGGAGCTCCAACTTAGCAAATTCCCTGCAGATGCCTTGGGACATGTGGTGGTTTGTGATAAAGGCTTGAATTTCTTTTGCCTCTTCAAAAATAACTCGAATTCATTCAATTTGCTTCCCCAACTTGTTCAACATGAGGTTCAATGAATGTATAGCACAAGGGGTCCAAAAAATGTGTTGATATTTGCCTTCAATAATTAGGCCTACTGCTCTACACACCGTTGCATTGTCAGTTATTACCTGGACAACATTTTCAGGCCCCACCAATTCAATTGCTTCAATCAAGATGTTAGCAATGAATTGAGAATCTTTCATCTGCCCCTCACAATCCACTGCCTTCAAAAACATTGCCCCATGTGGGCTCTGAGCAATCACATTGATCAAAGGCCTATTTCTTTGATCTTTCCATCCATCAGAAATGATGGACACCCCTGAAATGATCCATGAATCACGAATGGGGGCTAATTTAGCCTCCAAATCTAACTTTTGAGTACTCAACAATGTGGTGCGTATCTTCTCATATCCAGGGCTCTTGTACCCTCTTGGGGCTTCATTCAAACTTTTTACCATCTTTGCCCAGTAAGGAGATTGCACAAGGTTAAAGGGAAGGCCATTTGCATAAATGCATTGGGCTACAGCTGCATCTGCTATCTCTCGAGCATCATTATTAAAACTCTTCTCAAGCGGTCCCAAATTTGACTGCTTTGAACCAACAATTCCATGAGAATGAAGTGGAAGCTTTGATGAAGATGCTCCCAACCTTGTTGGGTGTTTTAAATGGGAGGCAGGATTTGCTTCATTTGCTTTAGCATCTGCCTCGTTTTGTTCTCTATGATATTTTGCTATTTTTACCTTGCTTAAACCATTTCCATGTGTCCCATTCTCTTTAGGTGGGCCACTGCATATTCGAATCCCATTGTTTCTTAACGCAAACAAATGTGCTTTAACCTGTGTGTATGACCCCTTAAACTCCTTTTTACACTCACTGCAAACCCATGCCAATGATCCACCTCCTTGGATCTTCCCAACAGTAGTTACATATTTCCAAAGTGGTGACTTTGGATCAACTTTATGGGTTGACTCAATTTCCTGTGCCACTTCCTCTGCCTCATGAATGGTTGAACTTGAAGTTGCCATGAATGATGATGATGTAAATGAAACTGAAAAAAGAAAATTGACAATTATCAGATATGTATTTAAAAAAATTTATTTGGTCATTTCTGGATGTTAATAAAATTATCTCATCATTTATTTATATGCCTTTCTCTTTACTCTGTTCCATCATTATTAATTATTATTCCAATAACTACAAAAATGAGTGAAATTTGTGATAAACAATTTGCAATTTCTAAGTCTTGAACGCAGTGATTCTGAATTTTTATGCCATTTTAACAACTGAAAAGTTATAAATCGTGATGACTTTGGAGGCAATGCAACAGTCACTTTCCCTAGGCACTGGATCAAGGTTCCATGATAGTTGCATCAAACAGTGACGATAACCAAGTCATGATAACAGGGCAGAACTTTCCCATGACAATAAGTTTTGGAATGGATTCAAACAAATCAAACAGGTACCTAAGTTGACTAACATTTAAAGCATGCAAACAATCGGAATGAAGCTGATGCTTGTTTTGGACATTTGAATTCCAATGCTGGTTCATACTTTGTTATATTGTGCTACATTCTTCAATTGACCCTGATCAGATAGCTATTCAATAAAGGGTGGTTAAATTTGCTTTGACTAACTGTGATTTGTTCTGCATGAAACAGATTTAAAAATTAAACTTCAACAAGTCATTAGAACAGTATTCTTTTTTGAAAACAGAAAATGTAAGACCCTTGTACTTTGCTAATACAAAGTTTGCAAGTTTAGAACCTGTGCCTAACCAACTTGCCCATCCTTTTCACTGGGTTTATATCTTAATTCTTTGTTTCCATGTGGGTTTCTAGCCTTTTCAGTCATGGTTGAATACATTGCTTAATAACATGTTTTACTACCATTGCTAATAACATTGCCTTGGTATTTTGTAGTTTCCTAAACCTGCTTGATTTGATTTGGGGTCTCATCTGGTAGATATGGAGACAGGTATGGAGCATTTAACAGAATAGAATTGAACCAAATTCAACCTCCAATAATACCATTATTTCTGCAATTCTTCTAGTTTCCTGCTAGGGCTCTGAACAACTATGTTATCATCTTAATAAGTGTTTGTTTATAGAACCTTGTTGGGCCGAGTTCATGTCATAAGAGGGGTGTATTTGTGGCTGAAAAGGGATGGTAATCTCTCTATACAGTGTTGGAGTGTACGCACAACAAGAAACTTGAAAGAGAAATCGATAATGTAATAGTATAACTATAAACACATAGAAATCGATAAGTTATAATGTAAAACACTAAGTTTTACAAAATGATAATGTAAAACGGTAAATACTAGGAGTCTAGGACCAATGATGCCGACAGCGGACGACGTTCAAGTTTCAACGGTTCAGGAATCAGAAGTTAGAACGCTGCACTGTGCAGCTATGTCTCTCCGGCGTCCGCGGTGATGGCACTGGAGTCTGGACAGTGGAGAGTTGACAGTGAACCTCTGTCAGCGGGCTCTCAGCGGCGGCAGTGAACCCCTCAGCACTCTTGTCGTTTAGGTTAGGGTAAAATGAAATGGTAGACCGTGGTCCGTAAAGTTAAAACTTAAAAACTTAAAGTCTTAAAATTTGAAGTGAATCGTGATGTTCATGGCGGGCAAGGCATGAGCTACCAAAAATGTTTTGAAATTTTGCAAAAACGTATCACGATTTGCTGAAACGCATTTTTTCTAAAACGGAAGGGTTTTTTCAGCAAAACACCTAAAAAACAGCTAGAAAAAAAAGGTAAGTTTCTAAATCTAGAAACGACACCCAAAACGTTTTTCTTGCGTTTTTTTGCCGTTTTTACTGTGCATATGTATATCCAAAACGGAAAACGGCGTTTTGGGTTTTCAGGCAACTGTTTCCGGCAACTAAGTGTAATAGTCTCTTTGAGCATTCTCAGTGTTCCATGGTGCAAGTGTCCCATTTGCTTGTGCCATAGTTCATTTAGTTCCTTTTCACCGTTATGATTGTTGCGTCTTAGTGCCATTGGAGGCTCGAGCTGCAATCTATACAGTCTGTTGCTTCGAGCTCCAATTTGTCTCTTCTTCTTCCTGCTTGGATGTTTGACGTATAATTTCCTTCCAATGAAGTATACATCGTATCCCTTGTCTTGTAACTAGGACACTGAAATCAGATTCATTCCTAACCTGGGCACATGCAGAACATTAGTGGCACGGATGCTGATTCCTGCTTCTATCTGAAATGCTATGGTGCCTCTCCCTATTGGAGTACACTTCATTTTGTTTCCCATAGTAATCTGGAAGTCCATTTGCTCTTCTTGATAGCTCAAGAAATATTCTCATACTATAGTCATATGAGCTGAAGCCCCGCTATCAATATACCGAACATCTGCTGACGTTGAACTTGACAAGCATGCGAATTCTTCTTCCAATCTAGAAGATAATTCAAAGACATCTTTATTTTCCATCATTCTTTGTGCTATTTTTCGTATTGATTTTTGATGCTTTTCTGCCCCAACAACTGCTGCAGAAAAACTGTGTCACTAGAAACCTCCTCTTCACTGAAGCTTCTACGTTGGTCTCTCTATCACTGGCAAACTTTGATTTGGAAATCTCTCTCTATCGACTCTCTCAGAGAGAGATTTTCCCACGAAAATTTTGCCCTCCTAGACTGTACTGCGCAATTCTTCTGAGGATTCGATTTCCTGCATATGCAGCAATTTCGAATTCCCTCCTCTTTAATGCTAGCTCTTCTGGTCTGCACTCTTGCTTAACTTGGCTCCGATACCATGTGGAAATTTCTTAATAGAAATCTAACTGCAGTGACTGATATTATTTCTTCTACTTATTAATTCAGAAATAAGTTATTCACAGTGTTTCTACAACAAATATCAAAATAAATTTTTCTGTAGCCTTCACAATTAAGATACTGCGGAAAGTGAATGCAAGAAAAAATACCAACACAAGTATAATCACAATGATAGTGATTTTTGGACAGTTGTCCTCGGAAAAACCCAATGTGGGAAAACTGGGGCAGCAGATGAGGGTTTCTTTATTGATCTTCAAAAAAAATCTCATGTACAAGATACAACCAACAGAATAGAAGAGGAATTTCTATGAGAATTTTACAACCTGTTGACCACTCGGTGTTAACAACCTTATAGCAATACACCCCTTTTTTTTGCAAAAGGGATATCGCCTGATCAATGTGTTCATGCCGTCCAACTATCATCATCAGCTTAATCATCATGTTATAATGTAAACCCATTTTGCATGTATATGATGTAAATAAGCTTTGCAGAACCATATCATGTATGGAACAACCTAGGTAAACCTACCTTTCTAGTGGCGATCTCCATTCTGGGAGGTTTTTTGTCTCACTGATCTATTTTCGGATGGTCGATAGAGTTTTCCCCTTCTAGGTCGAGTCTATGTAAAAGTAATTTGAGAATAATCCTAACTATTTGGTTAGATTATTTTATATCAAATTACTTATATCAAATTACTTGGTTTGCTAGATTATACTTGTGTCGTAGAAATGGGTAATCTCTGAGGGTCTATTACAAATGGGTTTTCCCCCTTATGATGTAGAAAATATGAAAATCATGATGTAAAGTGTCTAGAGGGTTGGAAAAATAATTTATCCCCTCATAGGTTAATTAATTAAATTTTCTAGCAAAAAAATTAATTAAAATCCGAAGCCAGAAATTTAATTAATGCTAGGTCTTAGGGAAATTTAAATTCTCTAAAGGCAAAATTTGTCGGTCTTAAAAAAATAGATTTTAAAAGGTCCCGGGACTAAGGTAAATTAATTATTTTGATGAATTTTAAATCTTTGATCCCTGGGGGTTAAGTCAAAGTCAAAATTTTGGGAAAATTAACTAAAAATTTCGAATTTCCTCAATATTTAAATATTTCGACGAATGAGATTAAAAGAAAGTTTAATCTTCATCAATGGTCGAGATTGCTTTGATGAGGATCACTCGAATTAGCCGTTTGAGGATTTATCTTTAAATAGGAAGTCATTTGTCAGTCGATCCATCCGATCTCTGAGTTGTGTGTTTAACAAGAAGCTCTAGTGTAATTTTTTTTTTCTGGATAATAAAGAAAGACTTTGAGGTTAAATTTTGTTGGTGTTACTCTTCAAGAGAATAAGATGTTTTATTTTCATGCATAATTTTTTCTAAAGCCATTGATGATAACTTCTGAAGAGTGATTTGAGTACAGGTATCTTGCTCAGTCACTGGGGTTTGAATAATAATTTAAATTTTGAACGTAGTAGCAGGCATCTCTATTTGTCTGAATTTTATTATTATTTTCTTGCTCTATTTTTGATGGCTGGATTGAGTTTTGCTGGGAAATCTTGATTTTAGATCCTCGGGCGTTAGGGGAAGTTTTTAGTTGGACCAACCAACTCCCAATGCGTATTTTCTGAAGGCCTCAGTTAAATTAATCAGGGCTTATCATAAGATTTTTTGTTTTATTGATGCATGAGGGTTTCAAGTTAACACCTCTAATTTTTTTTCTTCTTCTTCTAATTTCTGTGTGGCATAACGATAAATCTGGCTACTTATAGCCTTAAGCTTGTAATTATTGTAATTATTTAACTGGGTTTTTGGGGGTTTTCAATTTTAGTTGTATATCTAGTTTCTGGGTGTTCTGTTTTGTCATCGCAGGTACAGATCTGAAAGGGAAATTTTATTTGAAGCCACATCTAGGCCTAGGAGGGTAAGATCTGAGCTCAATATCATTTTGAAGGGACATTTTTTTATAGAAAATTTTACAGTCCAAGGGTTTTAAAATTTAAATATGAAGATTTTATAAGTTTTTCAAGAACAGATTTGAAGCAAGAGAATATCACTTTAATCAAAATTGTATGAGAAATTGTTTTTTTTAGGGTTTGAGCTACCAGCGTTTGGCTACGTTTTTCTTTCTCTGGAAAATTTCGATTTTTTTTTTACTGCCTGGGGTTTTCGATCTGCTACAAATTTCGTTTTTTTTAGAAACCCCTTATTCCTCCATTGCTGTGGCTTAATCACTACCATCCTTGCGTAGCTGTTCGTTTCATTACCGCGACCTTAATACCCTCATCTCTCCCTCTCTGCGACCCTCTTTCCTCCATCGATTTGCTGATCCATTGCCATTTCCGCCTGCATTTTCCCTGCCATCTTTCTGCCTGCGATTTCCCTACCATCTTTCTGCCTGCAAAAAACGAGTTCCATCCCACAACACATTCCGCTGTCAGTCCATCGCATCCATTTCTTTCCTGCAGCTTGCATTGCTAACCTCCATTCGTTGTTGTTTGTTGCGTCCTCCTTATCCCTTCTTATTCGCCTTCAAAACCCATCACATCTCCCTCGCCGGCTCCCTCTCTTCATCAAACCTTCAATAGCCCTCTGCACGACTTCCATTTCCTCCTTATCCCTCCGCGCAGTTTCATTTCTCCCTTCCTGCTCGCTACCCATCTGCAGCCTTCCTCACCCACGTGCCCTCCTTTCCTGCAATCCCTCTCCTTCGCTCAACTCCCGCTGTCCAAACCTGCATACACAACCAACAAAACAGTTCGATTTCATTTTTTATTTTGTTTCGTCTTTGCGTTAGGGTTAGTTCTTTTTTTTTTGTTTTTGTTCCGATTTCATTTTTAATTAAACTTGGTTAGATTCATTTTAATTTAAAGTTTGATTTTGTGTTGTGGTTGTTTTTTTTCAATTTTTTTATAATTTCGATTTGATTTCATTTTTTATTTTACATTTTTTCATTTTTATTTGACTTAGAGTTGTGTTTTGATTTTTTTTTTTTTTACATTCGTTTTTGATTTCATTTGAAAAAACATTTAAAAAACATTAAAAATCTAAAAAACTAAAAATTTTAAAAAATTTGTTTGGTGACTTTGAAATTATGAATGAAATAAATCAAAAGGAGAATTTAAGTTTTCACATTTAAAAAATTTAATTTTTATGTGGCCTACGACCCATTAAAATTTAAATTAAAGTAAGGTCTTTTGATTTTTATCTTTGGTCACATAAAAAATATAAAATGCCGCATTAAATTTGCTTCATAAGCTTAGCACATTAAAATTTTACTTAAGGGATAATTAAATTCTAATCTAAAGTTCCTTGGTGTCTTTTTGTGTGTTAAGTGTAAAATTTTTGAATTGTGTGGTAGTGATTTCTCTATTGTCAAGTGCGATTAATGATATTTAAAGATTGACTATAGAAAAAAGATAAATTATAGATCTGGGTTATTGAAGAAAATCATTTTAAATCTAGAATCATTGCTTAGCAGTTAAATTTCATAGCTTTTCATGGTATTTAATTGCTAGAATATCTTGCATCATAAAGTTTTGAGAAATTTACATTTAATCATTCATGATTGTCACTTTCATCACATTTAAAAATTGCTTTGGATAACTTGTTTTCATTTGGTTTATGGTTAATTGAATATTAAAGCACTGGTCTAAAATCATTTCTATCTTGATGTTGTATTTGTCTTAATTGTTTGATCTATCCACCTCGGTTAACCAGGACTTGTTCTACATTTATCAAGTTGTTCATCCTTGAGTCTCCTAGAGCCTGTGTTCCACATGCTACCCTCATTCATTCACCCTAGGGACTACCCCCCTTGACTTGTCTAGGAGAGAGTTTAAACAAAGTGAGTAAGGATTAGAGTGACAATAATTACTTTGAGCATTGTCGCGGTGCCTAGACACTTTGTGCGACAACACAACCAATATTCCCACACTTTTTAGTGAGATTTGACTCTGGAGAGGACTTGCTGCCTCCTCTGCGTCTCACTGCATTAGCCCTCTGTGTCACTGCGTTAGCTCCTGCGTAGGGATTGCACAGTCCCAACGTCATAGCCTCTGTGCTGTCCCTCCTCTACTCCGTGTCTTCCTTCTGCTCTTGCACTCCTGATTGATGCTGATACCCTCTCTCCTTCTCACCCGCAACTCTCCCTTTGGGCTGATTTCCTCTTGCCGAACTTCGACTAGCGAGAGAATCTATCTTACTTGGGTAATTGTGTAGCTACCTAGTGTGTCTTCCAAATGCCCATCGAAGTCTTTCTTATAATCCTCCAATTGAGTAATCAACGGCCCAAATTAGATTTTAATCAATGGCTCAGATCATATTGACTTGATCCTCGTCTTCTTCTAGAATTTTCACCCATAGTTTCATTAATACCCTTTAATTATTTTAATTTCCTAAGTTTAGACTTAGACACCCATTAAAAACAAATAATTATTTTAATAAAATTGTCTCTGGGTGGAATTTCCCAAAATGATTTCTGGGTATTGTGGAATACATGTGTCCTAACCTCCTTGCAAATTTTGAGGCTTAGAGCACATCTGATGCTACCATAAATCAACATCGCATCCTATACATCTTATATATTAGTGATTTTTCATATCATGTGGAAATGTGATTATTTGATGATGTTGTTGGTTACATTTAAAAAATTGATAAATTATAATTCTTTTGTATTTTTTAATGCTTGTCGATTTTTCCCTATTATTTGTTGACCTAGATTGTCATTGATGTCAATATGGCAATATTCTAGGAGAAGCGGAGCAAGAAGCCATGAGGAGAAACAAGAGAAGAAGTTATCAAAAGCCATCATAAAGCATGAAGCTAAAACGTAAGAGGAAGAGGTCATTGGAAGCCACGAGAAACAAAGAGAAACACATATTGGAGGTGCATAAGCGGAAGCGCAGTTAACAGAGGAGCCATAGTGTTCATTAGAAGGAACAAAGAGGAACACACATCAGGAGGAGAAGCCAGTGGAAAAGAAGTTAACAGAGGAGCCATATCATGAGATAGAGGAGGAATATCAGAGAAGAGCTATTGGAGCAGTGTATCGGAAGCCATCGTGGAGCCATATCAGACCAGAGAAGAGCGGAAAGAGCTATTGGAGCAGAGAGTCGTTACTTTGTGTATCCACGTTCAATAGCTATAAGCGGGTTTGTAATAGTGGCATTGGTTTTCGGGTGGATGCTAGGTGGTAAGTGGTATTTAGAGGAGAGTGCTCGATTCCATTCAATGGGCGGCATGTAACACTCGGGTGGAGAGAGAAAACCACTTTTTCGTGTGGTTATTTCCCTTGCAAATTGCTCACTCGAAATGCATGTAGGCCGTTGGATCTAGCACGGTTTGCTCGACGGCCAAGGATCAACGAATGGTTTTGGGTTGATCGAGTTAAGTCGGGATCGTTAGATTTGGAGAGAAGATCTACGGTGGAGGATTGATTCGAAAAAGGCAAACATCAAAAAATGTGCAAAGGCTGTAAAAAGGCGGAAAAGGTAAGTTACACATGATTATTGTGTATTTCTATTATATAAACATTATAATAGAAATAGCGCGGATATAAGGATTTCATGTGGTTAAATTCGATATAACCATATTGCAATATGATTTAATATATTATCGCATCCGCCATATTGCAAGACTCTTGTAAAGCCTTGCCACATTGAAAGCGCCGATTGTGATATTGTTGTGGACCCGACTACACCATTGTAACATGATTTAATAGTAATATCACATTTGATTGAATCGCAAAAGCTCAAGAAGGGAAGACATGTTAAATCCACCGATTGCGATATATATATATATATATATATATATATATATATATATATATACATGAACCCGACATGTATATTAACTTCTGTTTATTGTTATATTGCATCCGTCGCATATCGCAAGCCGTGAAGAACTGTAACTACGTCAAAACGCCGATTGCGATATACTACGCTGACCCAATAGCTCTATAAAATATACCTTTATGTAATATCATGTCCAAGTGTTGGGGAAGTCACGCAAATCATGAGGGTTGTTGCTGCCGGACTGCCGATTGCGATTGAGATAGTGCCAGACTGCCGATTGCGATTGAGATAGTGACGTGGCATGTGGGACCTTCCTATTTGAACAAGCCTCTCTAATGAAATCATCTTTAAATAATGATTGAGTCTATTGTATAAATATTAAAGAAAAAGGGCCTCTCTGATATTTTTTTAATATGCAACATTTCTTTGTAATTCGACCTTTCTTTTGAATTTACGTGTCCTATGAGTATTGGAACACTCGAATAGACAAAGGAAGCCATGGACCGGGACGCCGAAGAATCAAGCAAGTGCAGAGGGACGAGCGTTGAGGAAGCTAAAGCGACCTGAGGAGGGAAGCCAAAAGGTTGAGCGAGCACAGAGGAAGCGGAAGTTCAAGCGAGTGAAAGGAAAGCCAAAGGTCACGCATATCAGTATAGGAAAACAAAGAATTGCCTTCATGAGTTGTTGTTGGCGAATTGGAAGAAACGAAGAAGGATAAGTCCAGCAAGACAGGAGGAAGCTGAAGGTCCAATAGGACAGGAGGAAGCTGAAGGTCTAGCATGACAGGAGGAAGCCGAAGGACGAGCAACTCTGTTGATTGGATTCACCTTTGAAAAGCTCAGACCAGTGCTAGATTAATCAGGTACATAATGCATACTGAAGAACAATTTTGTGATATAATAAATAAAGTTTCATTTGATATCGCTTGAAGGGAATAGTAGCCAACACCAGTATTGAAGCATATGTGAATGTATTTCTAGGAATTAAGAGATTGCAATAGCAAGAACAGTGCGCAGTAGTCACGCTGGAAGCATTCACCATGACAGTGAGAACAGAGGCTTGAAACAGAGAGTTGGTTCTTGTGTAGAGCTTAGTGCAACTAATAGTAGACTCACTAAAGCCGTGTGGAGACATTATCAGAGATCATGATGGCTATTTGATATCATCATGAGATAACTTTTGTAGACTCTGTGTGGACAATATGAAGAGTTGTAAAGACTTCTTCATGTGAAGACTGGTTTCCGTTGATGCTGTAGCATGGAGACTACAATGAAGCTATAAACAAACATAATTCAGTAAAGAAGAGTTTTGGGAGCATAACATTACTATCAAACATGCCTTGACAAGATTGGGTCAGAGCCCTTGGGGTTGGTGCCTCAGAACTGGAAGTATTGGTGTCCTGGCAGTTCGTGCTCCTAATTCCAAGGTTGGTGCCTTGACAAAACAGAGTTGGTGCTCTGGAGGTTGGAGCCTCACAAAAGTCCAAGCTGGTGCTTGGCAATAGATTGGAACCATATATATATTGTATCTATTTGTTGCAAAGATTACATTAATAAAAGTATTTATTCTTGTTGTTCGTCTTGTGTTCTGAATATAAATGTTTTGACTATAAAAAATAACTATTGAAAAGAAATACTAATTCACCTCCCCTCTCAGTATTTCCAACATTATTATTTTTTATTATTTTTTGATTATTGCCATTTTAATCTTTTCATGATTGCCACTGATTCATTATCAATTACAATTATTCATATATGGCAAAGAGCATATGAAGGAATGTACAAGAGATTGTCGAATTTCATATTTTTTAATTGATGATAAGCTATATTGATTTAGATTGGAAAGGATTAATTGGTGTTAGGAAGTCTACTTTAGGCTAAGTGGGCAACATGGGTTCGTGCGTTTTTGTGGTCTACCAAGAAGCGGACTATAATTCTACTATCATCCATAGAAGTACAATACAAAGCTGCAGTTCATGTTGCACATGAGGTAGTATGTCTTATGATGATTGTTGAGAATACATAAGTCAAATAGAATAGAGCAATCTTCTTGTATTGTGGTAATCAAGGAGTATTGGAGTTAGTGAAAAATCTAGTTTTCCATTTGAGGATGAAGATTGTAGAGATCTATCACCATTTCATTTGGTAGAAGGTTTAAAACAAACAAATTTTAATCTGGTGTTGTCCTTCCTAAGAACAACTGGCTGATGAATTGGCCATTAGGGGGAATGGTATAATATAATGACAAATTTTAAATGATGTAAATAAATGGAAGCTAACTTGGTAAAAGTAGCTGGTTGAAGTAAATAATGTGAAAGTTTAGTAAGCCATTCATGTGTTAACACCTAAGTTCCCATGGTATGAGTATATGTACCCTACTTTTTGAAATATGTGGTAGGCGTATGCTAGGGTACACATACACATTCATTTTAGATTCAAATCATTCTAGTGTCATCCAATCCATTCATCAATTGACGTTCAACATTCTCATGAACAATGCATACAAAATAAAAACAAAATGGTGAGCTTCATCATTAATCATAGTCATAACCCATTGATAGAAAAACATTAGATTGGAAGTGTTGACTATTTAGACTTAATTTTTAAAACCAAGTAGATACAAAACTTTTCCAATCATATTCCCATAAAATGAAAAAACACCATTTCTGAGTAGTCGTAGTCAAAGCTCCATGTTCTATTCTGTTGCACCATCTTCATCAAGTAGACTTAGGTCCTTGCTCACTGGGTTCTTGAGGTAATCATTGCTCTCAAGCATAGGGTTAACTTCTTGGATCACAGTTGAAGGTCATCTCCATTTATTGGAATTTTCATGAAATGGAATCTAACCCTTGTATATTTGACTATATAATTGACTTTCTAATGCATAGGACAAAGCATGTCTTGATTTCTTCTATTCTAGCACCTTTGGCCACCTTTATCTTCTCATAATGTTTCTACAAGGGATATTGAATATTGAAATTTCTTCCTTGTCTAGACATGATGTGGAAAGGACAAACATAAAAATATACAATTTGAAACTGAAATGTGGGAACTTTGGGAAATGTTGAATGATGAATTGCTGGACACCAATTTACTGCAAGAATAATAGGGGACAATGCCTTACGTCGTCCCTTCTTCTTAGTTGGTCTCGACGAAGCTCACACATCCAAACTGAAAAAAGAAAAAGTGAGCATGAAATTAGTGTTTATTTGATATAAGAGAAGGCAATAAATACTTAAGCTGTTTTAGGTTTTCTTATTGGCTCCACCATAAATGTAGCCTTATTGGGGGATTTTTAATTATTAAAAAACATTGTTTTCCATGCTCAAATTGGCATACATGAAATTAGGGTATATCTCTGAATTCACTTGGGGTACAATGAAGCACTCAAAGGTGTTGTAGGGTACGACAGTACGTGCACATATAAATTTATGGTATGTGCATATGGTACCTTGTATTAGTACAAGGAATTTGATCCTTCAGTACATGTACCCATGCTTTTTTTTTCAGAGAAAAAAAAGATACTTTTTTGTTATTCACAGGAATAAAAAAAGTACATAATTTGAGCAGAAATTCTGATGCATATTCTGAAACATAGTTCAATACAGAAGGCTGCCAAAAGGGACAATACTGTTCATGAAAGGTGTAGATAAAAAAAAAAGAAGCTTGTGAAAATATTACAAATTCACTGATACCACAGAGCTGTCTGAGAAATCTCGGATGCTGAAGCTGACAATGCTAAGGGAAATTGCAACTCCTTTGGGAGCTCTTGACAATGTAGATACAAAAAACTGAATGCTAGAAAGAAACAACGTGACCCAAAACGAGCATCTAGATACTGAAAACTGGGATAAATTGATACCACAAAGCTGACAATGCAAGAACAGTTTGCTGAAAACCAACATTGTTGGATGAAATATCTTAGCTTTTGGGAGCTGTTGTTGCCGCCTTGCACACACACATAAGTTATTGAGAAAATCCCTTAACCCCACAATGTGTGGTTGGTGGCAAAACTAAGCAATAGGGCTGTTACCTATTCCCAACTCTCTCTTAGGCAAGCTAAGGGGGGTGGTCCCTAATGAAAAAGTCATATGATATGAGTTTCTAGGAGATTAAGTTAAGTGGAGTGTTCGTCAAAAAAACTTGTTTCCAAGAATTAAGGAAGCATATAAATGAGCAAATTTCAATGATATTTTCAAAGTATATACTATAGATTAGTGCCTTCAAGTAAATAACAATGGCTTGCTCAAAAAATGAAATCAAAATTCAATAATAGACAATCCTGCAAAATCAAGTGTTAGACCAAGATGAGCATATATAAACATCAATTGCAACTATAAAAGAGATAGTACCTGAAAGTAAATGCTCAAATGACAAGATAATGACATCAGTTACTCGTGAACAAAATGGTCATCAAAACAACAAATATATGAAATAACCTGAAATAGAGTTGCACCAATGAAGGATATCCCAAGTACAAGAAAAGTAATTGTTGCAAACGTAAATGATCCAAATACTTGCATTATAAAGCAAATGCTTCTTGAGAAAATGATGATATTTGCAAATATGATTCAAATAAATTCAAGATAGCATATATAGGAGAGTTGTATTGCAAACAAAGTGAAATTGTGATGTAAAGATGCTCTTGGCTTATTTTATTAGTTGTATTCTAGAACAAAGTTTCAATTGAACTCTAGTCCCCAGACCTCATCCTTGTTCGGAAATCCGGATCTCACAATAAGGAGTCAATAGGGGTGGAGGGTCCCTAAAGCCTATACAACCAATTTAAGTTGGAGGTTAATTTTTTGGAAATGCCACTTAGTAAAAGAAGTGCCGAAGTGAGATGCTTGAGTAAATGTTGTTGCTTCCAAAATAAAGTAATGGTGCTTGAGTATGATGGACAATGCTTAAGTAAAAATACCAATATCTTCAAATGGAAATGAAAGTGAAACTTCACAAGTCCACAATTGCTTTGCAAGAAATAGAGTCAATGCCAAATTGCTTCAACACAAGAATGTTTAATAATAACCAAGATGCCACATAAATTAAATTGACAATGATAAAGCAAAGTGCTCAAGAGACTTGTGAAACCAAGATGGCTAAATTAAACCATTCCAAGCTTGCCAATTGTGTAAAAACTTGCTTGCTAAAAAAGGGATATTGCATGTGTTGTAATAGAAGCTCAATGCAAGTATGTCAAACTTGTGTTAAAATGAAAATGGATGTGAGTACTATGTCAGAAACTAATCTTGCACGAGTGAAATGAAATTAGCAAATGAGAACTAGAGTAACAAAACTAAGATGATTAGTTCACTCACAAGCAAAGATCCTCCCTCTAAATGGGGAGAAGGGATACCATGGGAAAAATCCCAATTTCCGTCACAAGAAATTTTAGCATTTTTATTAGTGAATAGTTACAGTGAAAAGAGAACTCTTAAGAGACTTCGAGGAGAAAAGAAATCTTTACAAAATTTGTGGTTGTGATGCACTAGAATTCCTCCTTAGATGCCCAAAATAATTGGCAAATGTATGGCATAAAGAAAAGGCCTCTAAAGTATGCAAACTTGGAGAAATGTTTACATGTAAAAATCGGATTGTGAAACTCCCGAAATTTTCCCAATGTGTGGATTGTTTTGGTATTCAAAAATCAACCACTTTACAATCACAATGCATGCAAGAGGAGAGAGGCTAAGCCTCCTCTAGCTCTTGGCCCTGGAGGAAAAAATTAGCAGCCCTCACAACAACCCACGACCTCCCTTGAAAACTAGTCTTGAAGTGAGAGCCCAAGGTCTTGCACACAACTTGTTAAAAGTTTCAAACAATGAATCCCGCAAGCTGCCACAAGAACACGTTAGAGAGGGTTGCAAAACAAATAAGGTGTTAGCTATGAAATTAATCAATAAATTTAAAATATATATGTACAATAGTTTACAAAGGCTAAGCTAAAGAGTATGAGTAAACTCTCCTCTTTGCTTAGCCATAATTTGGCTCTAAAATAGCAAGATTATAGCAAATGAAGCACAATATTTTGAGAAATAAATATTAAATGGATTATGCTTGAGATATGAGCCCAAAGCCCAAAAGAAATCCCTGCAAGACAAATTCAAAACGTGAGGCTTTGGAAATTGACAGATGTGGGTTCTCCTAGAGTATTTCAAGAGTGGGTTGGTTCCTTTGAAAACTTCCCCTCACACTTGAAGCTTGATCCAGACAAAGATTTTCTACACAACTTAACATAGACAAATTAGATCCACATGGGCTTAATCACATGCAATGAAGGGAAAATTTTAGAGATATATTGGATATCAATTAAAACATTTTCTATCTAGAGCAAGTAAATAATCTTTATGCTAATGTAAGATAGCTATACATCAACACAACTTGAAAAACATAATGGAAATAATAGCATAATGAAATAAGTATAAATACAAGAGCAAGAATATCAAGATATTACCATACCCAAGGAGAAGAACACCTCAAATGTAACCCCAAAGTCCTTTTTATTAATTTGCAAAAGAGTGTACAATCCAACAAAGTATCTTCAAACTCAATAGCTCGTATCAATCATTTCACAGTGAGATCCCATAACTCTATTATACAGAAGCTTGAGAGCCAATCCCAAGGCAAATGGTGACAATCCCAAGACAAATAGGTGACATTCCCAATGCTCCTTCATGCAAATTCGAATTTCCCAAGAGGCAACTTGATTTCTTCCTTAGAGGCCCATGCAATCCTTGATGAGGGAGCTCCAATTAGATGAGAGGACATGTGGGAGAGTGAAGTGGAGTGGTAGGAGACCACTCTCCACCTCATTCCAGTAAACTCTAATCCAATTCAAGTCAACTCATGATATCTTCTTGAAGCTTGAGTTAACTTCCTCAAATCGTGGATCTTGTCACTGGAACTCGTTGTCTTCTCCATAAAAAAATCGATTTGCTTGATTTGTGGTTTATGTGGAGTCCACATCACTTGGTAACTCAATTGTAACCTTTAGATGAATTTCCACCTCATTTCTACATCATTTGAGTGTGTGTGGATATTTATTTTTCTCAATTTATTTAATTGTTGGGCTAATTTATTGCCACAGTTTCCACAAAACTTAGGAAAAATGGGTTTTGAGGGGCTAGAACTTATCTTTTACCTGTCAAAGTATGTAGTAGTAGAAAGTTGAGGGTGAAAGGTGTAATTTTGAGCACACACACCCCATACAACTTCTTTAGACATCACTTATTACATTTTACATTTAGATTTTATTCAAATTTCCTTAAAAAATAAACAAATGACCCCTAGACCTAATCAAATTCTATGAAATTTTACGAGTGATCTAGTATGGTAATATACAATGACTCTAGACACTAGGACTCACCCAAGGCCTCATTATCAAGCTGCACTCTGGCTTTGGGGTTATGCTTGGAGGAAAAAACTCAATTATTTATTAAGTCCTCGTAAGCACCTAATAATTAACCAATTGGAAAAAATTTCCTAGAGTAAACTCACTTGATGACAAAGTCCCAAGTTACCTAGGCTTGTTACATGATTCAAATCATCATACTAGCATCACTTTACATCATCCCCGTAGGGCTTGAGGAATCTGAGTACAACAGAAAAAGATGAGAAGGAGAAACAGAGTTGAAAAACTTTGATGATATAGTGAACTTTGATGGTACGTGATCCCTCTGACATATCCTTGGGCATGGAGTCGTTAAATCTTCAAGTACATTTCAATGGTCAACATGAACTTACGACAATATGAATCGAAATCTGAAAACTGCCTTCAAAATTGCTGGAAGGAAACATAAACACCCAACTAACATATAAGCATGGAATGTACAGTTTGGATTGTAGCTTCGACAAGTTCTTTATGATGTATGAAACCTGAGTCCATAGAAAGAGTCTTTTTTGATAAAAAATCTGTTGTGGAATTCAATTCCCTATAGATGTGTTGAAAGTTGATTTCTTGGAAGTGATGCCTCCCAATTCGTGCTCCGCTCGAGAGCTAGTAGGGAGCGCGCTCCCTTTAAAAAAATTTCGCTCCCTATTTTTGAGGGAGCGATCACTCCTTGACCGGTCCCCTTTGCTTCGGGGGCAGTTTTTTAAGAGGGGGAGTGGTCGGGGAGCGATCACTCCCGACTGCTCCCCCTCTTAAAAAAGTGCTCCCCTCGGTGTAAAAAAATAGGCCGCGTGGCAGAGAGAGGGAGGTGACGGTCGGTAGACGGAAAGGGAAAGGAAAGGGAGGGAAGGGCAGGGGGAAAAGGTTGAAAGGACCCTATCCCCTCCCATTATTCACCCATAGAAAGATTCTTTTTGATAGAAAATCTGTTGTGGAATTTAATTCCCTATAGATGTGTTGAAAGCTGATTTCCTGGAAGTGATGCCTCCCAATTTCGCTCCATTGGGGATCTAGGAGGGAGCGTGCTCCCTTTAAAAAAAATTAGCTCCCTATTTTTGAGGGAGCGATCACTCCTTGATTGCTCCCCTTTGCTTCAGGAGTGGTTTTTTAAGAGGGGGAGTGGTCAGGGAGTGATCACTCCCCCTCTTAGAAAAGCACTCTCGTTGGTGCCAAAGAAAGGCCGCGTGGTGGAGAGGGAGGTGACGGCCGACAAACGGAGAGGGAAAGGAAAGGGAGGGAAGGGGAAGGGAAAAAGGTTAAAAATACCCTCTCCCATCCCATTATTCACCCATTTGTCTAAGTTGGAGAGAGCAAGAGAGAGTTTGAATCTTGGAAAGAGCAAGAGAGAGGAGCTTGTGAAAATTTGAGAATCCCACCCGAATCAACTACTGCAACAACTGACTAAACTTCTCCTATATGTTAATTACTGAAACAAATTATTTACTATTTCCTACAACAAATATCGAAGCTAATACAATTGCAACCTTCACTTAATTAATTAATTTGCCCAAAACAAGAACAAAACATTAGAGAAAAGTACACAAGTGAGACTATTTTTTGGACAAATGTCCCCGGAAAAACCCAATGCGGGAAAACCGGTGCAACAACTCTGAGGGTTTTATATTATTAAGCAGTATTTTCTGAATACAACTCTGGATGCCATTTCGACAATCCAGTTACAAAGAAAATAAACTGGTAGAAAAACTTAGTGAGATTACCTTACTCTACCTGGCAAGTCTCGACTGTTCTGACAGCTGAACCAACTGTCCCCGACTATCTCTGTGTTGGCCCTGTGTCAGCCTCAAAAGGTTCTATGTCAGCTCAACTGGGAAACGTTTTCCCTCTGGAACAGTTTCCAACCCTCCCGACTCAGAAATGTCAACTCCCTCGACAAACTTGGATTTCTGCTAGAAGATTGTGCTGCTTCTACGTAAGCCCTCTTGGCTTTGCGTCAAGCTCTGCGTGGGCCCTTCTGGCCCAACGTCAACCCCTCTTGGGTCTGCCTCTCTGCTACTTCCTCCTAGTGTCTCTCTGCCTCTCTGCTACTTATCCTGGGTCCTAGAGAAGATACTCTCAACTCAACTATCCCTGCTCCTCTCTGCACAAGCTCACTATTGAAATTCTCCTGGTAGTTGCTCTGCTTTAGAAAATCGATTCTCTGAACTCTTTGTGTGTTTTTCCAAGTGACCCTCAAACCTCCTTAAATAATCTCCTCGTTGACATTCAACGGCCCAGATTAGAAGCTAATCAATGGCTAAGATCATTTCTGCTTGATCCTCGTCTTCTAGAAGTTACACTCGCAGTTTATATTAATATCCTTTAATTATTTTATTTTTGTAAGTTTAGACTTAGGGTCCCATTAAAAATAATTAATTATTTTAATAAAACTGTTTCTGGGTGGAATTTTCCAAAATGCTTTCTAGGTTCTTTGGAATACATGTGCCTAAGCCTCCCTGCAAAATTTGAGACTTAGTGCACATCCGATGCTACCAGAAATCAACACTACCTCTTAACGAGGAATGTGCTCTAGCAATGTACCCTGCTGGAGCATTACTCTGTTCTGTAACATCAGCCTTTGCGCTGCTGATATCTGACTTGCTGTCCACCAACCACTGCGCAAATGTTGCATCTGCACCGCTGTTGACCCTGCCACTATCAACACTGCATCCGTACTGCAACTCCCTCTGAATTTTTGCATCCGTGCTACTGCTGGCACTGGCACTGCCAACTGCCTCTACACTGGAAACTGTTGCGGCTGCTACATTAGCAACGAAAAAACATCCCAAATTACTGAACTAACCGTGTTTAGTATGATACCATGTGAATGTTGGAACCTGACTGTTGCTAGTCTCTGTGCCGACCCTCTAAATCTTCTGCGCTGCTGCTGACCTCTGCTTTGTGCCATTTGCACTATTGCCAACTCTGCTTTGCGCTGTTCAGTCTTTGGCGATCCTAGCCACTGCAACTGTCTCTTCGACACTCCTTGGCACCATTCGACACTAGTCCATCTCGCTACCACAAAAATGGGCTCCCGTAGCAAGGTAATGATCCAAGAGGTGGGCTCTTCAAGGATCTTGCCCATCTATAGATCCTTCGAACTACAACTCCAAATCAACCCACCTCCCTCCTAGAGGTATCTTGGCTGTCATGGTGAGCTCCTACTTGATCTTCGCGGGCGCAACCTTCAGATCATGCTTCTCATCTTTGTCCTTCCTGAGAGGACATTGAGTTGCGTAGTGACCTATCTCACCACACCTGAAGCACTTTATCTTCGAGAAGTCCTTCTTATGTCTTCATTTCTCCTGTTGTCCCTTCGATGCAAAGGCTGCATTATCCTACTCCTCCTTGGGCTTCGATCCACTATTGTTGCTTTGGTCAAGTTTACACTTGACCAAGTCTCTCCTCAACTCCTCTTGTTTGAGAGCTGCCCACATCTCATCCCAATTCGACAAAGTTGCTCTGTGCAGGATACTCTAGACAAAGACTTGCCGCTCATCTGAGACTGAATTGAGGGCTAGTCTAAACAACTTTGAGTCTTGAGGTGTAGACCCCACAACTGATAACTCATCACGGGTCTCCTAAAGCTTCGTGAGGAATGGATCCACACGCCCCCTTCTGCATCTGAGTAGATCTCAGCTTCTGCTCCAAGTACATCTTCTGCTGCTTGGAAGATCCCTGATACAACGTAGACAATGTGTCCCACATCTCCTTAGCAGTCCGTCTGCTAGCGATGTGATAGACCACATGATCCTTCACTCCGTCGAGGATCATTCTTTTCGCCTTCGCCATCTTAGCTCCTTACTTCTTCAACGGATCTGGATCTGCAAGCACAACCACCACGCTGTCGACATGTCTTGAGGGCATGCTCATCTAGAAGGAATGGCATCCTTGCCTTCCAGATGACGTAGTTGGATGCTCCGTCCAACCTATCTTGATCCCTCAATACACTGGTTTCCATCTCTGCCACAAATGTCAAAAATCTCCTCTGTGGTTCTTACTGCTACTGCTCAGCCAATAAGAAAACAAACTTCTTGGTGGGAAGTCTTACTGAGGAAGAAATTCCCTCAACTGTGCTTCTTCCTTTTCTTCTGACGTCTTTCTGCCCAGTAAAACGACCTACAGAAAAGATTGCGTCCCACCAGCTTCTCCTCACGCTGAGGCTTCAATGCTGCTCCCTCTGCCATAATAAGATCTCGATCTGGTAGCCCTTCTTTATGTCGACTCACTCAGAGAGAGACTGCCTCGAAATTCAACCCTCCGGATAGGATTGCGCAAACTCTTTGGGGTTTCGAACTGCTACCTCTTGCAGCGTTTTTGACCTTCCTCTTATACTTAGCACTGGGTTCTCTGGCACTGTTCTTATTGCTTCACCTACACTAGCTTTGATACCATGTGAAAATTCAAGAATCCCACCTGAATCAACTATTGCAACAGCTGATTAAACCTCTCCTACCTGTTAATTATTGAAACAAATTATTTACTATTTTCTACAACAAATATTGAAGCTAAAACAACTGCAAACTTCACTTAATTAATTAATTTGCCCAAAACAAGAACATAACAATAGAGAAAAATACACAGGTGACACAGTGTTTTTTGGACAAATGTCCCCAGAAAAACCCAATGCAGGAAAACCGGTGTAGCAGCTTTGAAAGTTTTATATTATTAAGTTGTAGTTTCTGAATACAACTGTGGATGTCGTTTCGACAATACAGTTACAGAGAAAATAAAATGGCAAAAAACTTAGTGAGATTACCTCACTCTACCCAGCGAGTCCCGATTGTTTAGGTAGCTGAACCAACTGCCCCTGGCTATCTCTGTGTTGGCCCTGTGTAGGCGCTGTGTCAGCCTCAAAAGGTTCTGCATCAGCTCAACTGGGAAACGTTTGCCCTCTGGAGTAGTTTCCAACCCTCTCGGCTCAGAAATGTTAGCTCACTCAGTAGACTTAGACTTCTGCTGGAAGACTGCACTGCCTCTGCGTGAACCCTCCTAGCTTAGCGTCAAGCTCTGCGTGGGCCCTTTTGGCCTAGCGTCAACCCCTCCTAGGTCTACACTGTCTCCTCCTGGTGTTTCTCTGCCTCTTTGCTGCTTATCTTGGTTCTTGGAGAAGATACTCCAACCCAACTATCCCTGCCCCTCTCTACACAAGCTCATTATTGAAATTCTCTTGGCAGCTGCTTTGCTTCAGAAAATTGATTCTCTAAACTCTTTGTGTGTTTTTCCAAGTGACCCTCAAGCCTCCTTAAATAATCTCCTCATTGACATTTAACGACTCAGATTAGAAGCTAATTAATGGCTAAGATCATTTCTGCTTGATCGTCATTTTCTTCTAGAAGTTACACCCATAGTTTATATTAGTACCTTTTAATTATTTTATTTTCTTAAGTTTAGACTTAGGGTCCCATTAAAAATAATTAATTATTTTAATAAAACTGTTTTTGGGTGGAATTTCCCAAAATGCTTTCTGGGTTCTTTAAAATACATGTGCCTAAGCCTCTTTGCAAAATTTGAGACTTAGAGCACATCCGATGCTACCAAAAATCAACAGAGCTTGGAGAGAGCAAGAGAGAGGAGCTTGGAAGAGCTTGAGGAGCTTGCAAGGGAGATTAGAGCTTGAGATTGAAGGCCAAAGAGGTAGGATCTACACTCTAATCTAGCTTTTTTTTTTTTTTTTTTTTTATTTTTTTTTTTTATGTTCATTGCTAAATAAAATTTTTTGTTTCTCTATTTCCCATTCCCATTCCTTCATTTTTTGCAGACTCAAAACTTCAAGCCTCATGGCTTGGCATTTTCTTCTTCTTGGTTCTTTTTTTGGTTATTATGGTGTTGGAGAGTAGAAGAAGTAGGGTTGATCATGATGAGGCCCCAAAAACTAAACAAGACCAAACCCCATTGTGGAAATATGTTACTAGGTCTGAAGCAGGGAAAGAGGGTGGAACCACTAAATTTACATGCAACCATTGCAACAAAATTTACACAGGTTCATACGCTCATGCCAGATGGCACCTCTGTGGGAAAAGGCCATGGGATAGAGATAAACCAATAGGAACCAAAGTTTGTTAGCAACAGAAATAGCCAAATACATAAGGGAAGAGGAGGAAGTCCAATACAAATCTAAAAAATCAAAGGGTTTCTTTGAACATAATTCACAATCACTCACACAAAGAACTCCTTCAACATCCTCCCATGGCAGTGGATATGGAGGCACAGGAACAAACATCTCTTTAAGGTGTAGAACCATATCAGATTTCCTTGACGAAGGGTGTAGGAATGATGTGGGTTCAAAAATTTATCGGTTTCTCTATGCATGTGGGATACCATTCAATGTTCTTCGCTCACCTTATTGGCATGAAATGGTTTCTGCCATAAATGATGCCCCCAAAGAATACGAGAGCCCTGGGTATGACAAGGCTAGAACCGTTGGACTTGATCATGAAAAAACAAAAATATAACATTCTTTGAGTACAATCACAAATTCTTGGACTGAGCATGGGGTTTCCATTGTATCTGATGGATGGAAAAATGTAAAAGGCAAGCCATTGATAATTGTTCTTGCTGTGTTTGTTAGTGGTGCCATCTTCCTTTCCGCATATGATTACTCAGAGAAGTTCAAGACTAACATCAACATTGCAGAATCATTACTTGAAGCAATTGAACATATTGGGCCATACAATGTCATCCAATTCATCACTAACAATGCTGCTAATTGTAAGGAAGCAAGAGCAATGATTGAGGATAAATACCCCAAATTATTTTGGTCTGGGTGTTTGGTTCACACAATGAACCTTTTGATGCATTTTATTATTAAGAACAAAAACCAACAATACAAATGGTTTGGTAATTTGTACAAGAAAGGCAAACAAATGATAAAATTTATTACAAATCATAGCAATACCCATGGGATTTTCCATAGTCACTCAAGATTGGAGCTGTTGAAGATTGCAAAGACTAGATTTTCTAGCTATTACCTCACCTTCAGGAACCTTTTGAAGGTAAGAGAGTCGTTGGCTAGCATGGTACCAAGTCCACATTGACAGGTATTGAACAACAGGGATATAAATGCAATTGACAAGCAAGGTTTTGAACAGGTGGAGGAGAATGCTCTTGATGGTCTGTTTTGGGTACGTGTGAGGCAAGTATTGCAATTCACCAAGCCCATTTATAACATGATTTGTTTTGCAGATACAGATAAACGAGTGATTGGGGAGGTGTATGAGCAGATGGATACCATGTTGGGGAAAACAAAAGATATTGTTTGGGAAGATGATCCCAACTTGTATACAATGATTCACAATTGTGTGCGTACGTGGTGGAATAAACTTAATGGTCCACTACATGCCTTGGCATATGTCCTTATGCCAAAATACTACTCTCCATCTTGGTTGGGCCAACCTGCACCGAGGGGTGGGGTTAAGGCCAAACCCCATATAGATCCAGAGGTACAAGAGGGATATATGAAAGCATTAGTGATCAGGAGCTCAGGACCAAGTGTCGTAAAATGGTAAAAAATGAAAGTGCTCAGAACTGGTTTGAACCTGAACGACTAGATAGAGCTCGTCTTCCTGATTTCGACGCCACGAACGGTTCGAAAAACGGTCGCCGTATGAGAAAGTTATGCTAAAAAGAAGAAATGCCCAATAACATTGAATTTTGAATTTTTTTTTCAAAAAAAATTAAAAAAAGAATATTCTGTAGAATATTCTTTGGAATATTCCTTTTGGGCAGGCTAATCAGAAGCCGCCACGTGGCAGGCTCGGAGGCCGTCATGTGGCATGGTCACGTCAACGGATTTGGATGGCATATTTGTCAAAATATATGGGTGGCGGAGAGGTTCGACCCTGCGACCTCCGGGTAAGAAGGGCCACGTCTTACCAATGAGCCATATGGTTGGGAGTTGTTTGGAGAGTGGCGGAAACTCTATATGAGTTTTAAACTTCAATGGGCGGGGCCCGAAGGGGGCCAGCCCCCATGTATATGTGACCTCTTGTCTGGAACCGTGGGCCTTACCATAACCTCCGGCGCCAAAAACAACGGTCACCGCTTAAGAGTTGGCGTTCACATGCGAGAAATCCAGAGTTAACATACAGTTTCGTTTAACGTAATTCAATGGTTCGATACTAACTCCGAGTTTAAACCACCGACTGTTCACACGGTATTTAATATAACTGCAATTCCAGCAAACCATTACGGTTAGTCTGGTGGGGTTTTTGGCGGACCGCCAAATTTGGGCAGTCCCGCCATAATTGACGGAACTAACTGAACTTCCACTACAATTAGCTGGAGTGATTCTAGGCCAAACTGGAGGAAATCTTCAATGAGCCATAACTTTGGCTAGGAAAGTCCTTTTTGGATGAATTTCTTTTTGATTTTGGGTATTCAGATGATGCTGAAGCCATTGGCACTGGTTAGAGAGAAATCAGAGGTCGTTTGCTGGTGTATTTGCTTCGTGCAAGTTCTAGGAGCCACTAGGGCTTAGCATTGTGAGAGCTGTATTGGGTTGCAGGTACCCATTGGAGGTGAACCAGTAGTCAATCTTGAAGGATTTGAGTGTTCTGAATCCATTTTTATAGTCCATTTCGCCTGTAGAGGCTTGTATTCAGCTGTACAATCATTTTGAGCTTTTAATCAAATCAAGGACATGCCCATTTGGGAGCCTTGGACCCGGCAGATGTAGCCCAGGAGGGGTGAACTGCGTTATCAACTTCTTTTGCATTTGTGTTTGAGTTATTTTCCTGAAAAAATCTGTTTTAGTATGTTAAACAGAGAAATGAATTAATTCTACTACACATAAAAGGGTCATAAACAGCTGAAAAACTCATTTGTTTCTAACTGCAAGACATGTACATCTTTTAAACATATATGTTTACTGAATTGAATACCTTGCAAAGCATTTACAAGTAGTTTCACATTCAGATCAAGTTGGTATCAGAGCTATGTTGTTGTTTCTTTGTATCAAAAGTAGTCAAAAAAAGCTATATACAGACCCTGAAAAGAGCTAGGAAGCCTTCGAAATGCTCTTGTTATACAATTGCAAAGTAGATAAATGCTCTTTTCAGTCAATCTCTGGTGTAGTTGTCTTTTGATTGTTTTTGTGCAAGGATATTTTCACTGTCTTGCAAGTTTTGATCACAATAGCTTGATTGTATAGCTTGCAAGGTGATTTAAGCAGTGTTGAAGATTGACTGCTTTACTACGTTGCAAATTGCATGTTGTTTGAGTTTGCAAAAGATTGGGGATAGTCACTGAATAGCTAAGTCTTGGAGAAGACAAAAAGGAATAGCAGATATTTTCTTTACCCTAAGGACCTCAAGACAATCCGTGAAGCACAAGAAGTTTGATGCAAAACAGGTTGTTTGAATAAGAGTTTGACTCCGCAATCATTTGATTCAGGAATTTATTAATAGATTCTGAATTTTGTTGAAGCTCTTTTGTTCATTTTTATAATGACAACTTCCATAAGTGAGTTCTCAAAATCATCCTCCTTCACAAGATTCTTTGATGAAGGCTTGAAGCAAGAATTTTTCATCATGATGAATATGGTGAGAGAAATTTATGAGGATGAAAGAAAGAGCACTAACCTTCAAGAGCAGTTGAATTCCATGAGGGAAGAGAAGCAATTGCTTTCTGACCAATTGCAGGAAATGGAAAGCCAACTTCATATTGCAAACATGAATCTGGAAAGGATGCATGAGTTGGAGACACAACTCCTTGTTGCCAAAGAAGCCTTAGCCAAGTATCAGCTTGAAGAAGAGGTAAACAATTCTAGTTTGTCTTCAAATTCTTATAAGAATGTTTATGTTGGTTCTTTTGAGAAACATACCAGAGGCATAGGGTCCAAGTTGATGTCCAAAATGGAATATGAAGGAAAAGGATTGGGCAAACATGCACAGGGTATAATTGAGCCAATAATGGTTGAAGTAAGGCCTAAGTATTTGGGTCTTGGCTATGGACAATCTTATGGAGAAAGTTCCAAAGCAGCCATGAGGGCAATTGAAACAGTCCCTAGAAGGAGTTTCATTTCAGGTTCTCTATCTCGAGGTTGTAAAGGTTGTATCCTTGAGGAATGCAATAGTTTGAAACATGCTTTGCACGAAGAAGGTGTGCATAAGCATGCACTTGAACAAGAAAGTGGTGAAAGCTCTAAAACCATTGAAGGGATTGATAGTGTTCCAAAGAGAGCTTCTTCTTCTTTCGATTCACCTCCTTATGAAGGTAAAGAAGGTGAAAGAGAAAGGTATAAATCTGATTTCCATCACACTTCCTTTGATCATGTAAAGCATGGAAAATTTCCACATAAGCATTGGAAAATAATTGCATGTTCTTTTTGTGGTTTGGTTAACCATAGTGTTTTTAGATGTTGGAAAAGAATGGCAACATACAAGAAACTTTTGAAGGAAAGGAGGCAAGAAGCCAAAGTTCCATTGAACAATGCAAATCATGTTGTCAAGAAGATGAACATGTGTTGCATTTATTGCCATAAGCATGGACATACTGCTGAAAGGTGTTGGACTCTGAATCCAACAATGCTTCCACGAAAGTTGAAGAAATTGGAGAAAGAGTATGGCAAGAATGGGAAGGAAGTTTCCATCATTGATATGTGTTAGGATGATACACATGTTGATATCGATGTGCAGTTAAAGGAAGCGCCTTTGAAATGGGTTGGTAAGAAATGGTTAGAATTCTTATCCAATTAAAGTTGCATGTCTTTTGATTGAATGCATTTCTTTGTTAAGGGAATGCAAGTTGCAGGATGGAAAAGCTGAGTATGAGACTCACTCTATCGCAACGAAAGTTATATTCATTTCAGTTTTGAAAGTACGTGTACATGTGATCGAGGATCTTGTACTTATGATTGTACTTAAGAGAAAGTTGAAGGATAAACTGCATGCATGAGAATGATATGCATGAGCATAGGGATCATGATGATTTCCTTGTATTTTAAACATCTATGTGTGATTAACTTGAAGGGTTGATTACTTTGTTTTTAACCATGCATGTAATGTAATATTGACTTGGAAAAAGTTAATTTGATCTCCAAGATTGTAAAGAGGAGAAATGATGAAGTGTTTCATCTTTGTAAAAGCATCGTTTAAATTCTTTTTGTACATGCTTGACTTGAAGGGTCAAATGTTTGAAGGGCTGAAGAGAAGAGGATGTTCATTCTCTCATTGTCTAACTACAGTTCATTTCAGCATTTCAGTAAGCTTTTGGGGACCAAAAGCCTCTCATTTGGGAGGTGTGATTAGGAGGTTAGGACCAAGTGTCGTAAAATGGTCAAAAATGAAAGTGTTTAGAACTGGTTTGAACTTGAATAACCGAATAGAGCTCGTCTTCTTGATTCCGGTGCCGTGAATGGTTCGGAAAACAGTCGCCGTATGAGAAAGTCATGCTAAAAAGAAGAAATACCCAATAACATTGAATTTTGATTTTTTTTCAAAAAAATTAAAAAAAGAATATTTTGCAGAATATTCTTTGGAATACTCCTTTTGGGCAGGCTAATCAGAAGCCGCCACGTGGCAGGCTCGGAGGCCACCATGTGGCATGGTGACGTCAACGGATTTGGATGGCATATTTGTCAAAATATATGGGTGGCGGAGAGGTTCGACCCTGCAACCTCTGGGTAAGAAGGGCCACGTCTTACCAACGAGCCATATGGTTGGGAGTTGTTTGGAGAGCGGTGGAAACTCTATATGAGTTTTAAACTTCAATGGGCAGGGCCCGAAGGGGGCCAGCCCCCATGTATATGTGACCTCTCGCCTGGAACCGTGGGCCTTACCATAACCGTCGGCGCCATAAACAATGGTCACGGCTTAAGAGTTGGCGTTCACATGCAAGAAATCCAGAGTTAACATACAATTTCGTTCAACATTAATTCAATGGTTTGACACTAACTCCGAGTTTAAACCTCCATCTGTTCACATGGTATTTAATATAACTGTAGTTCCAGCAAACCATTACAGTTAGTTTGGCGGGATTTTTGGCGGACCGCCAAATTTGGGCGGTCCTGCCATAATTGGCGGAGCTAACTGAACTTCCACTACAATTAGCTCGAGTGATTCTAGGCCAAACTAGAGGAAATCTTCAATGAGCCATAACTTTGGCTAGGAAAGTCCTTTTTGGACGAATTTATTTTTGATCTTGGGTATTCAGATGATGCTGAAGCCATTGGCACAGGTTAGAGAGCAATCAGAGGTCGTTTGCAGGTGTATTTGCTTCGTGAAAGTTCTAGGAGCCACTAGGGCTTAGCATTGTGAGAGCTGTATTGGGTTGCAGGTACCCATTGGAGGTGAACCAGTAGTCAATCCAGAAGGATTTGAGTGTTTTGAATCCATTTTTATAGTCCATTTCGCCTGTAGAAGCTTGTATTCAGTTGTACAATCATTTTGAGCTTTTAATCAAATCAAGGACATGCCCATTTGGGAGCCTTGGACCTGGCAGATGTTGCCCAGGAGGGGTGAACTGCGTTATCAACTTCTTTTGCATCTGTGTTTGAGTTATTTTCCTGAACAAATCTGTTTAAGTATGTTAAACAGAGAAATGAATTAATTCTACTACACATAAAAGGGTCATAAACAGCTGAAAAACTCATTTGTTTCTAACTGCAAGACATGTACATCTTTTAAACATATATGTTTACTGAATTGAATACCTTGCAAAGCATTTACAAGTAGTTTCACATTCAGATCAATTAGACAAGCTAGTCCCTGATAGGGTGGAGTGTGCTAATTTGTGTCTTGAATTAGGCAGATACTTCAGTTGGACTGGTTTGTTTGGTTCTTTGCATGCAATAGAAGATAGAGACAGATTTGATGCTCTCACATGGTGGGAAGCATATGGCGGCATGGGAATTTCACCAAAATTGGCAAAAAATTTTCTCTCACAGGTTGTAAATACTTCTTCTGCAGAGATGTGTTGGAGCACCTACAACTTTATACATAATGTGGGAAGAAATAGACTCAATGAAAACTAGGCAGAAAGCTTGGTTTATGTGCACTACAACTTGAGGTTGTTGAGTCATTATTGTGATAGGGTTTATGAGGATCCAACATATAAAATTTAGGACAACCACTGAGAGGACGATAATTTGGAGGATGACACTATACTGTTGGAAATACTGAGAGGGGGGGTGAATCAATATTTCTTAGCAATTCACACTTTTAAATCTTTTTAGAGCATTAGTTAATCTTCAATTATTATTAATGTTTATGCAATAATAACAGTAAATAAAAGAACATAGTAGGCACAAGAATTTTAGGAGGAAAACCCCCTCCGAGTCAAAAACCATCGAACACTTTTCTAATAAATTCTCTAAGCTTCAGCCCCATCTGAAATGAAAGCAACAACTTCCTAGAATTCTAGAAAAGCATTCTTCTCCATCTCCCACTTGAAGGATGCCCCAACGTCCTAGTTTCTTCAGTAGTCAACTGAATGGATGCCCCAACATCCTAGACCAACTTACCACCCTGAATTGTTCACATGCTCCAACTTGTAGGCGACTTCATGCACTAGCCTAGCACCTCCCTGCCACCCTATAATGACTGAAATGAGACAAGAGTGTGGATTCCCATACCAGGGACAATGATCCACGATACAATATGATTTACAATGATTTTGACTGAATGCCCATTCACACTATGACCTGCAACCCAACCATGACATCATCCCAACAAAGACTCCTATGCCTCCCAATAATGCCTTTTCGACTCTAGGCATATTGACTCTTTTACAATAATGACTCTTCCAATGATGACACTTTTACAAATGATTCTTTTACAACTTTACAATGATGAATCTTGGCCTTGACACTTCTTCACAATATATGGATGGCTGTCATGTCTTCAAAGGATGTCCCGCTACAATGCTTCCTTTGATTTGATACTTCTGTTCTTGAATTGTTTCTTGAAGTTGTACTTGAATCTTTTTCTACCTGCATGCAAAATTTGCCCGGCGAAATCAATCCCAAAACAAAACAAAATACCCTTCAACTTACCTCTGCCTGCAAAACACATGTAAGTGCATAATAATGAATAAATACAAATTAAAATTACAGTGCGTACCTGAAGTGTGCTTGTCACTTTTGTTGTTGACTTGTTGCAGCAGTAGACAAAGACTCCCACTCTTGATATAGGTTTGGGCTCCATGCAAGACTATATCCAAAACTGACCTAAAGATATATACAATAAAAACTGATGACATACCCTAGACTTGCAATGGACCAAATTCTAAGTACAACAACTGAGACCATTCTATCAACTATGACAAGACAAGTAACATGAACTTACAACATCATATAGATTTAGCAGACTTGGTGTAGCATCAAGAATATGTAGCATCAAATGTGTAGTATCAAGAATAGGACATCTGAAATGTGGTATCAAAATTAACTGTGACATATAGAGACATAGAGATATAACCGAGACCCTGTATGTACTTATGTTGTCCCGCAAAAACATATGTCAGAGATGATACTCATGTTTCAAATGTAAACACTAATTATACATACCTTGCTGTAGGAGACTTACCCTTGACTACAGTGATCCTTGAATGCATGCTTTTTCTTGCCTTCTGGGAGCTCGATATTGAATCTGTTGTATCTATGTAATTTCAGATTTCCAGGGTCTGAAATTTCGTCCTTTTCTAGCCCTCAGAGTCCTCTTTCGAACCCCATAGGTCTGATTAAGATTGGATTCTTCAAGAAGGAGTTATGCCCAATCTCCGACGATGACCTGATTATAGACTGGTTCAGTAGAGTAAACTTGTACGAATTGCCACGTGTCACTGTTGCGACCTACAGCCCTGAAAACGCTATTCAACAAACTACAGTCCGCCCTCTTTTTGTGACTATTTACGAAATTTGAATCCAATGCTCAGAGAGAAAGTTATGATGATCTTCCCAACATCACTTGTTTGACATGGAATTCGGGAGCTTGTAAAAACCCTAACCTCCTTAGATCATATCTTCAAAAATATAGCGAACCAAGATCTAAACTTCGGTGACAAGGTTCATCAAGATTTCGGCTCAAACGGTTTTAATTTCAGCTTCTGAAGCTTTGCAGAAAAAAGTTATAACGAAAATGCCACGATGACATGTTTGAAGCCACGAAATCCCTACTGGAAGAGGATATGAGGGTCATTATTTATATGAATGTCTTGAGTTGAGAGGGTCCTCAACAAGTGAACATTGGAGGGATTTTAGGAGCAATTTTTTTATTATTGATTATTGACTATTCAATGACCACAACCAATTATGAGTGCCATGCCACAGCCCCATAGGGTTTTATCCCACTAACTGGGGTTACTAACTTCAAACATGAATATCTCTCAAGCCGTGAAGAATTACTTGACGTGCCATATATCAACAGAAACATGTTGACGAGTAGAATCCATCTAGAAGATCCTTGACTTAGAATAGGGTAAGTTGTCAAGTCAAAATGTCCATGCAAGATCGGTGTAGCCCCTGGTGCTACTTTGGTTGACATCAATGACAACCACTGATCAACAATCTCCCCCTTTGGCATTGATGGCAACACAAGTATTGCCCTTGTGATCATGACACCTCTTCTTACTGCCTTCTCTCCCCCTTTGTCATCAATGGAAAAGGGTAACTCCCCTTGACAAACATCTATTCTGCGGACTTGTACACACCTCCACTCCCCCTTTCTATTCGAGTAGATAAGAGAAAGAGTCTAATGAAAACTTGTGAGAATCCCAAGCTTTTGGCGAAGATACTCAAATGCTTCACGAGGTAATGGTTTGGTAAAGATGTCAACAATTTTTCCTTTGTGCCAACATATTCAAGCTTGATATTCTTTTTGGCGACCTACTCTCTAATGAAATGATATTTAATCAGAATGTGCTTTGTTTTGGAATGCATCACAAGATTCTTGGAGATACCAATAGCGTTGGTGTTATCGCAAAAGATGGGAATAGGTTCATCAAACCTGACTTGAAGATCTTACAAGGTTTGCTTCATCCAGAGAACTTGTGTTCATCAAGCTGCTGCCGCGATATATTCTACTTCTGCTGTGGATAACGTGATTGAATAATGCTTTTTACTTAACCATGAAACAAGACAACCAACTAGATAGAATGCTGCTCCATTGGTACTCTTACGATCATCAACACTTCCTGCCCCCTCTGCATTTGTATAATCTTGGAAAATTTACCCTAGGCTAATATTATTAATAATATTAATTTGAAATTAATATAATAATATTACTATTAGCTTGAAGTTAATATAATAATATTACTAAAAGTTAATACAATAATATTACTATTAATAACAATATTTTAATAAAAATTTGATGTTAATATAATAATATTGCAATTGATAATAATATATATATATATATATATATATATATATATATATATATATATAATATATATATATATATATATATATATATATATATATATATATATTATATATATAAAATTATTAATTAATAAATAAATAATAAATAAAATAGAATAAATAAAGATAAAATTTACCCTAGTCTATTATTAAATTAATAATATTTATTTAGGAAGTTAATAATTGTAGTAATAAATTGAACCATGGTCTCTTTAATTATGATTAGAAATTATTATATTATTTGAATAATTTAACAAACCTTGACCCTTTCCCCTAGGCCCTGGTCTAATCTAGCCGTTAAGGGTCTTTTTAACCATTGCCCGTTCATATAGCCGTTGAAGGACCTGCATGCACTATTTAACTGATCGCTCAGAATTGTTTCTCAACTTGTCCTGACGATGAACCACACTAGTTGGTTCGAAACGCGTCGACAAATGATTCTTTATGTGATTTTGTTGAAATTATTCTCACAATCAGATCATTTCCATTGGGATACCATAGACCATATTCCGTTGTGCCCTTAAGATATCGAAGAATTGTTTTGACGACAATAATATGAGATTATTTTGGTGCTGCTTGTCCAACTGTCTGCATCACATCAGGCCGTGAGACTATCACATATAGGAGACTACCAATCATGGATCTATACAACCTTTGGTCCACATCCTTTGACGAATCTTCTAAGTTTAATTTGCAGCCTGTTATCATGGGGGTAAGGACTGGCTTGCAATCTTCCATCTGGAATTTTTGAGCATTTCCTTGATGTACTTGGTTTGGTATATGAATATTCCTTTATCCTGGTAACCTGTAATCCTTCAATTGTTTTGCCCCCCTTGAACCTGTAATGAAATTGCCATCTCAAACTACCTTCCTGTCAATCGTAGACTTGTGCCATATACTGCTACATAGACTCCTCTAAAAACATTAAGGAGTCAACCAGCCAGATTGTTCAAAATAGTGAGTCACCTAACGGACCATCTTGACTTGAGTCATTATCTGAAGCAACTGCTAATTCCTCATGACCTTTTGCTTTTACAAATCTTGAAAGCATAATTGCTGAAACCTTGTTATCTGCTTTGTCTTCCTGTACCTGTTTCCTTTTCCAGACCTTCTTATTCTTGCAATCTCAAGCCATGTGCCCATAGTTATGACACTTGAAGCATTCAATGTTGTCCATAGGTGATTCCATTTGATATCTGCAACCGCGAGCGCTATGGCCATAGTTATGGCATTTGAAACATTCAATGTTTGGCCCATCAACACATATTCTCTTTTGACAAAATCATTGTGGAACCTGTCTCGTGATCCTGTAAACTTGCTTCTAGGGTTTTGCAGATAATGATTGTACCTGTCAAAAACTTCACAATCCCTAGCCATATGTCCATAGTTAGCACATAAAAAGCAATAACCATTAAATAAATGTGCGTACCTGAATGGTTCATTCAGATGCGATGGTCCTTGAGAGTTGTACCTGTTAATAACTTTACAATCCTTGGCCATATGTCCATAGTTAGCACATGAAAAGCAATAACGATTAAATAAACGAACATACCTGGATGATTTTTCATTCTTCTTTGGAGGCGGTGTTGTAGTTTATTGTGGTCCTTTGTTCTTGATTTCTTTGGTCTTGTTCTTTGGAGTTGCAACATTCTTCTTTGGCTTTTCACTTTGATCAACTTCCTTCTTAGAATCATCCTGCGAAGATGTGGAGCTTGTACCTTCATCAACTGGAGCTTTACCATCTTTAATTGCCTTCATTTTTGCTTCTTCATCTGTCTTATCTTGTAAGTGTTCTTTTTGCGATCCCTTGAGTTTGTTGATCTCATCACAGGTTGCATCAAGTTCTTCTTACTTTTGAGCAAGATCTCCTTGAAACCATCTTTTCAAGAGCTTCCTTCTTTTTTTGCCTCCTCAACCTGTAGCTTGAGAAAAGTGGTCTTCTCTACTTTTCTGTTGAGAACTTGTATCCATTCCTTTTGCTTCTCATTTTCAATCCCGAGCCTACTCATTTCTACTAAAGATGTTTTTAATTCCTTTTGCTTTTGGTCCACAACTGATATGTATCTTTGATCATATTCCTTCCTTTCAATTTCTACTTCCTGCATCTGTTGTGTGATCCTGCTAATCTCTGCAAACGCTATGTGGAGTTCTTGTTGCTTCTATTGGACTTCTCTCTTGAGGCCTCATGTTGCTGTATTCTTGATTTCTTCCAATTGAGTTCTAAGATTACTAATCATCTTCTCAGCCTCTTCATTTTCTTTGATGAGTTATTTTGCTGTCTTTAATTTTGCTTCCAAAAGTCTTGTCTTTTCCTTTTGACTTTTGAGTTCCTTTATCACCTCGATCACCTGATTTTGAAACTCTATTTTACTCATTTCTCCCATTTCTTCATCATAATCAGAAGGATTCGAATTTTCAATAACATCTTGACCTGATTGCTTTGTTGAATAGAGATTATGAAGCTTTTCACAAAGAGCTTTAGTTGTTGAGCATCAACTTTTGTTTTCATAGAATTTGGCAAAACATTCAAAATTGCATTCATGACCTCTGAATTGTACCTTTTAGCTTCGTCTGTAGATGTGTCTCCAGAAACAATTGATTCCCATACTCCATGTGCCTGCAAATGTACTTCCATCCTGGATTCCCATATCCAGTAATTATCTGCATCAAAATCAAGGGTTGGTGCACAATACTCACTTTCTTCAGATTTTGTTGTACTTGTACTTTCCTTTGAAATCCTTGTAACCTGCTTCTTTGGCTTTCCCATCTCTATGCTCTGAAAACTGACTTCCAGTGATTAAGCTATTATTGAAGGAACCAATCTCTGATACCAATTGTTGGAAATATTGAGAGGAGGGGTGAATCAATATTTCTTAGCAATTAGCGCTTTTAAATCTTTTCCGAGCATTTGTTAATCTTCAATTATTATTAATGATTATGCAGTAATAACAGTAAATAAAAGAACACAGTAAGCATAAGAATTTTAGGTGGAAAACCCCCTCCGGGTCAAAAACCACCGAACACTTTTCTAATAAATTCTTTAATCTTCAACTCCAATTGAAATGAAAGCAACAACATCCTAGAATTCTAGAAAAGAATTCTTCTCCAGCTCCTACTGGAAAGATGCCCCAACGCCTTGGTTTCTTCATTAGTCAACTGAATGGATGCCCCAACATCCTAGATCAACCTACCACCCTGAAGCGTTCAAAGGCTCCAACTTGTAGGTGACTTCATGCGCCAGCCTAGCATCTTCCTGCCACCCCATAATGACTGGAATGTGACAAGAGTGTAGATTCCCGTACCAGGGACAACGATCCACGATACAACATGATTTACAATGATTTTGACCAAACACCCAATCACACTATGACCTGCAACCCAACCATGACATCATCCCAATAGAGACTCGTATACCTCCCAATAATGCCTTTTTGACTCTAGGCATATTGACTCTTTTACAATAATGACTCTTCCAATGATGACACTTTTACAAATGACTCTTTTACAACTTTACAATCATGACTCTTGGTCTTGACACTTCTTCACAATATTCTGATGGCTGTCATGTCTTCGAAGGATGTCCCATTGCAATGCTTCCTTTGATTTGATACTTCTACTCTTAAATTCTTGCTTGAAGTTATACTTGAATCTTCTTCTACCTGCATGTAAAATTTTCTCGGTGAAACCAATCCCAAAACAAAACAAAATACCCTTCAACTAACCTCTGCCTGCAAAACACATGTAAGTGCATAATAATGAATAAATACAATTAAAATTACAATGCGTACCTAAAGTGTGCTTGTCACTTTTGTTGTTGACTTGTTGCAGTAGTAGACAAAGACTCCCACTCTTGATATAGGCATAGACTCTATGCAAGACTATATCCAAAACTGACCTAAAGATATATACAATAAAAACTGATGACATACCCTAGACTTGTGATGGACCAAGTTCTAAGTACAACAATAGAGACCATTCTATCTTGTTGAAATTTGGTACCGGAGGACAGGTGGTTCCTTAAGGCTTTGATTTTTAGCCTAGGGAAAAGTGTCCAAAAGAATTTAATTTTTCTCCTAAAGTGACTTTATAATTTTATAAAGTCAAATCTAATTTAAAAGTGACTTTAAGTGATAGTTACTAAAGTCTAATTTTAAAGTGACTCTAATAAAGTCAATGTAAAATTAGAAAGGAAAAGTGACTTTGGACATAAATGACTAAGTGGGTCTTTATTAAAGTGGGGTGAATTAAAAAAATAGAAAGTGAGATTTAAATGAGCTTTTAATCTTAGCCCTAGATCTCAATCTATTTCAGCGATTGGATTTAGGGATTCCCCAAAAGTCACTTAGGGTTAGATTAAAGGAGGGAAAGGAGGAAAAGGTCATTCATTCTTTCATGAGTAGATTGAGAGAAGGAGAGCAAGAGAGCAAGGGAGATTTCTGGACAGGGAGGAGAAGGAGGCAGCATCTTGGCACACATTCCAAGGCAGCATTTCAGCAAGTCCGTACAGCTGAGTTAGAACACAGTGAAAGGCAGATATTGGGCACGATTTTCTAGGGAGGCTATACAACAAGTGCATAGAAATCGAGCAGAAATCCGTACAGCAAGTGGTTGTACCTTAAAACACATTTCTAGGCAGAAATCCGTATAGTTGTACTGTTGTTTTTCTGCACAGAAATTGAGGAAAATAGTACAACAGCATTTATGGCAACTTGCACGCTTTTCTAGGCAGTCTGTACATCAGCATTTAAGGCTGAAATTTGGGCACAAAAATCGAGGAGGCCGTACAACATTTATTGCTGTTTTGTTTTGTTGTTTGCAAGTTTTTCCAGTTGGTTGTGAGGCACGGAAAACGAGATAAGCTGTGAAAGTTTGCTTGCTGATTTTTTTGCTGAATATTTCTCTCACTGTAAAAAGCATTTTCTAGAAATAAGGAGCTTTCGAACTGGTTTTCCCTAAGAGTTGTAGGGGGTTTTTCCAGGGTCATCTTGACCAAAAATCACTGTGTTTAAATCTGTTGAATGACTGTTTGTATGTGCGATATTTATTTATGCATTTTCCAGCATTTTGTAATATTTCCAGAATTTGTGTTTCAGCAAAATTTATTTTACAGTTGTTGAATGTATGGATATGGGAAAGGGCATTTAACTATTTTGGAGAAATAAGGTGAAATTGAAAATCGGGGTGAGAAATGAGAAATTTCTACATGGTATCAGAGCTTGAGTGCTGAAGTGCAGTTTAGGACAACAAGGAGGAAAATTACAGCCTGCTGATTTTTCACTCAGAAAATTCCAGCAAGCTGATTTTTCATAAACAACAGTTTTATCTTTACTACAGCAGTACTATTTTTCAGTTTTAGGATAGCAGGATGTCATTGGGATTGAGGGTGGAGGATAGGTTGGATGGGCATAACAATTACAACGTTTGGAAGGAGAGAATGCAGAGTATCTTTGAGGAGGCAGAAGTCTGAGACATTATGGTGCATACCATGTAGAACTCTGTTGTTGTGCCTACTAATGCTACTCAGTTGGCTGATTATAATAAAAAGAACAACAAGGGTAAGAGACTGATTCTAGACGGAGTCAAAGACCATTGCATTCCTCATGTGAGAAGAAAGAGAAATGCCCATGAGATGTGGACAGCATTGTCCGATCTCTACCAGAGTACCAATGAGAACCGGAAAATGGTCCTGAAGGAGAAGCTGAAGACTATTAAGATAGGTAATGATAGTGCAGTTAGATATCTCACAAAGATTACTAATGTGAGAGATGAGTTGGCAGCAGTTGGAGAGGTCATTCCACCCATTGAGTTGGTGCAGATTGCAGTGAATGGCCTCCCCCATTCATGGATGAACTTTGCTGATGGGGTTTGTGCACGTGAGACCCTTCCCACATTGGAGAGGTTTTGAGATGATTGCATTCAAACAGAGATCAGGAAAGGTCAGCTTAGGGCAGCCAAGCCAGTTGAGCAGGATGAAAATGTAGCACTGTTGGCAAGAGGCAAGAAAGGCAAAGGGAAGAAGCACACTTTCACAAGCAATGGTGGGGGCAAAGGCAAAGGTAAAGGTAAACAGGGTAACACACAGAAGGACTATTCCAAGGTGAAGTGTTGGAATTGTTAAAATATGAGACACTATGCAGTTGTGTGTCCGGAGAAGAAGAAGAAGAAGGGGAAGAACCAGAGTGTGGCAGCTTCAACAGAGGTTGAGGACTTTGCAGATCGTTTTGACCAGGAGTTTGGGTTCACTGCGTGTGAGTCCTCTAGTGCAGGATCACCTGCCACACAGGTTCAGAGGGAGCATGCTTTTCCCTCGATTAGCGGAGCATCTTCGGGTATCTGGTATGTGGACTGTGCGGCTTCACGTCACATAACATGAGTCCGTGAGTACTTCTCAGAGCTTTCAGAGAGTGACACTGATATGGAGGTAGTACTCGGTGATGACAGAGTTGTTAGAGCAGTCAGTGTGGGGACACTGACATTTCAGAGGGAGTCCAGATCTCCCTTGAAGGTGTCAGATGTTCTTTATGTGCCAGAGATGAGGAAGAACCTCATATCCGTCTCAGCTTTGGAGGACAGAGGGTATGAGGTACTGTTCAGGGGAGGACAGGTGTTGATGTATCCCAGGGGCACTCCAGCTGATTCAGCTAGAGTGATAGGTGTACGCCATGCAAAGGTGTACAAGTTTGCATTCCAACCCCTTTTGGCATTGAGCAGTAGTACCGACAGCAGAGCTAGCAGTTCTGAGCAGTGTGAGATTTGGCACCGCAGGATGGGACATATGTATCATGGAGCCTTGAGGACCTTGCGGGAGATCACTACAGGTATGCCAGATTTCAGTACTGATCACTTTGATACTTGTAGAGGATGTGCTATGGGCAAGTTTGCCAAATCCCCTTTTCCCCAGCAGTGACAGCAGAGCGACTGGGATACTTGATTTGATACATTCTGATGTGAGCGGTCGGATGTCTCATGTTTCCTTGAGTGGATATGAGTACTATGTTTTATTCATTGATGATCACTCCAGGAGGACCTGGATTTATTTCTTGAAGACCAAGAGGGAGGTCTTCAAGCGGTTTCAGGAGTTCAGAGCTCTTGTGGAGACACAGACAGGTCGGAAGATCAAGTCCCTGAGGTCGGACAATGGAGGAGAGTACACCCTTGGAGAGTTTGTTGACTATTGTGCGGAGGCAGGCATCAGGAGGGAGTTCACTGTTCCTTACAATCCCCAGCAGAACGGGGTTGCGGAGAGGAAGAACAGATCCATCATAGGGGCTGCCAAAGCCATGTTACATGATCAGGGGTTGCCATTGTTTTTGTGGCAGAGGCCTGCAACACAGCTGTTTACTTGCAGAACAGGAGTCTGCATCGTGCCTTGGGGCACATGACTCCGGAGGAGGCTTTTTTCTGGGAAGAAGCCTGATATTGGTCATCTTCGTATCTTTGGGTGCATTACATACTCCTACATACCCAAGGAGAAGAGGACCAAACTAGAGCCCACCGCAGAGAAGGGTATCTTTGTGGGCTACTGTGAGAGCTCAAAGGCCTTTCGAATTTACATTCTTGCACAGAGGAAAGTTGTTGTCAGGTGGGATGTGAAGTTCGAGGAGGACAGGGCCTTTAGGAGGTCACGGGAGTTAGAGTATCTGGATCAGCCAGACCCTCAGCAACAGTTGAGTCAGTCGCAGGGATCCAGTGGGCAGGGATCAAGAGGATCCGGAAGTACATCTATGATGATGCCAGGTCCGTCAGTGAGCAGTGGCTCGCCGAGCCAGAGGGGTGGTGCTCCGGGCAGCATGCAGAGTAGTCCACAGAGCAGTTCACTAGGGAGTTCACTGATGGACAGTTCACACGGTACCTCAGCTTCTACAGGTTCAGGTGCAGGTAGGAGGACAACAGACAGGCAGTCAGGAGTTCAGGCTCCTGATGGTGATGAGGAGGAGGAGTTTCATTCTCTAATGGGAGAAGTATGCTAAGGGAAGAGGAAGCCCAAGTGGCTTCAGGACACCTTGAGAGATGCTACATCTGTCGCTGAGCCTAAGAGGCCGGTCAGAGAGAGTAGACCACTTGGGAGGTTTTGTAGCTATATGGCAATGGCTACCAGCATCCTTGACTCTGAGCCTTCTAGCTATGAGGAGGCAGCTAGCCAGCAGGTCTGGAGAGAGGCCATGCAGGAAGAGTATTCTTCTATCATGAAGAATGATGTTTGGGAGGTGGTGTCAAGGCCTGAGGGCAAATCCGTGGTTACTTCCAGATGGCTTTACAAGGTAAAGCATGTTGTAGATGGCAGCATTGAGAAATTCAAAGCGAGGTTTGTGGCTAGAGGGTTCTCCTAGGTAGGGAGTTGATTATGAGGAGACCTTCGCTCTCGTGGCTCGATATACTTCGATCCGCTCCATTATATCGATAGCAGCAGAGATGGGTTGGAAGATCCACCAGATTGATGTGAAGACTGCATTTCTCAATGGCTTTATACAGGAGGAGGTGTACATTGAGCAGCCACAGGGCTTTGAGGTGCATGGGAAGGAATCCCATGTGTGCAGACTGAAGAAGGCTCTTTATGGCCTGAAGCAAGCTCCTAGAGCTTGGTACTCCAGGATAGATACATACTTGCAGGGGATGGGTTCACAAAGAGTGAGGCAGATCTGAACCTTTACTATATTGTGATAGGTGAGGAGCCTCTCATTCTGGTGCTGTATGTGGATGACTTGGTCTTTACAGGTGCAAAGAGACTCATAGAGCACTGCAAGAGAGATCTTGCGGCGGAGTTTGAGATGAAGGACATTGGCTTGATGCATTACCTTGGGTTTGGAGGTGTGGCAGGAGGAGGGGATTTCTTCCTAGGGCAGGGGAAGTATATTGTGGACATCCTTGGCAAATTCCACAGGGAGGATTGTAAACCCATGTCGACACTAATGATCACCCACTGGAAGAAGCTTCATGCTTCAGATTTCGAGTTGGTGGATCCCACATTGTACAAGCAGCTGATTGGTTCCTTGATGTATTTGGTCAACACTAGACCAGAT